>WAAG01004083.1:47376-66304 GCA_013390105.1 Tichodroma muraria
GAGCACCTGCTGCACGCCGGGGGGACCCGCAGCGGGAGCAGCCGCGGCCCCTCAGGGACGCGGCGCTGCCCCTCGGGCCGGGGTACCCTTGCCCCGCCGCGGGGGCCGCCCCGAGAGCACCGCGCCGGCTTCACCCCTGTGGGCCGAGCTGGGAGGGCCCGCGCTTGTTCCCACCGCGCTGAGGGAAAGCAGCGAACGCGCTATCCCCCAAGCCCGGGTAGAAGGAGAAGCTGAACCCTCAACCTCTCTCTTCCTTCCATGTGTGCGTGCAAATCCAATTGTCAAATCCCATCAGACAGACACAACTGTTCGACAAGTCTTTTGGAGTTTTTTTTACCTCGTTTTGTAGTAGCTATCTTGAAAAATCTGGTAACTCCTGACAGTCCCGGTCTCTTCCTACTCAATATATTATTTAATCTCTCAAAAACTAACATACTAGGTAATAAGTACAGTTTAATAAGCAAACAAACTAGCCCCAGAGTCCCTGCCTCATGCTGTAGGGGAAAATGAACATCATCCACTGTTCCCGTTGAGCTGACCTGGGGGAAGCTCGAGTCCCACCCTCAGAGCTGGATGTCAATGTGACTCGAGCACCAGAGCACAGCCAAACATGCAAGGCCAGGGGCTGGCAAGGGGGGAAGAGAAAAAGAAGGAAAAAAAAGCATGAAGGGGTAAATTTACATTCTTTCTTACCCCTCAGAGTTGACAAGCTAAATCCCTGAAGCATGTGATTTGATTAAAATCATTGGCACAATGCACAGCAACAGGAGTTACACACATGCTGAAGGTAATGAGGGTAATTACTTTTCCAAGGACATGTAACTGAAGAGCAAAAGACTGAAGATTCCCTCTTCCCCACCTCCAAGCCACACAGGCCATGTATTTTCCCACAAGTTAAGATTCTGCAGTAAGAAACTCCCATACGCTGCAACACATCCAATATGACAGTGATTTATGGCTTTTCAACCCTTAATTACAGAATGAAGTGACTCTAAGTAGTTAAAAAAAAAAAAGGGAAGTGTCTTCTATGGAAGAAAACCAGTCCAGCAAGGAAGCAGATGTTGGTTTCAGGCTTTTGAAGCATCATTCTAAGTGGGGATTAAAAAAATCACACAATTTACAGCACATTTTGACTCCAACTATTTTAAAGGGGTCGTAATGGTAAAACAGTGTTAATATAAATCAGTCTTTTAAAGGGAAAAAAAAAAAAAAGAAAAACAACAGTGAGACAATCCAATACTTTCTGTGTCCCACCAATTCAGGCCAGAAATTCTGCTTTGACAGTCCACTCCCAAGCTCTGTTGAAAAACACACTCACCACACTGAGGTCAGAAGGAAGCAGAAGTTAGCTCCAGAGGGAACTTTCAGCGCTGTAAGGAAAGATCTGTTTTGCTATAAAGGCCTATTTCCAATGACCTAGCATTCACTATAGCCTTCTCCTTGCAGTTAAACTTGGTGGATGAAAAAGGAAAATGATTTTTCAGAATTGTTCTTTGGTCCCCACACTTTCTAATCCAAAAAATCTGGTACAAATCCTTGCACCTTCTTTGGGACCTCCAACACTCTCCTGTCAGGGAGATGAATCAGCTGAATGGAAATCTGCTGATGCAGGAGCCCAGCTGCTTGGGGGTCAATAACTGGGCTAGATGCGAGCTAGTGGTCATAGAGGAGATGGGTCATGACAGTGTTATAGTATTTTTCTCAAGTTTTTTGTTCCTATCAAGCAGAGTCTCATGCCAGCTCCTCTTTCCCAGGCCCCACCTGATGGTATCTAGGAGGACCAACCACCTACAATGGCACTCCTTGGAAAGGCCCCCAAGGACATGCAGAACTGCAGAAAGTGTTCACATCCTATATTAACCGGACAGCTCTCAGTTTACAGAGGTCCTTACAATTTTATTTACACTTTCCACTTAAAGGGTCATTTGCATGAACTGCCAAGAGTAGTCACAGTGTTACAGTCATTACCTACACAGAAAAGGAGTCCAAGATTTCTCTGAAAGTACAATGCCTTCCTCTCCTGTTCACAAAATAGCACCAACAACTATGTTCCAGTCATGCACAATCAACAAAAGCTTTTCTGAGCTACTTTACTCAACAACTTCTTAGCTCAGGCTGGTACATAACTAATTCCATGACACATTTTCATGTGAAATGATGCCATATGCTCAGCTGCCCTTTTTTTGTAGAAGAGTCACAAAGCCATGGGCTAACTCTTCAAATAATGTCATACCTGCAACTCTCAAATCTGTAGCACTAATGTTTACTTTCCCTACTGAGATATTAACAAGTACCATCAAAACAGGTGTGCAACATCCTTAATGAGAATACACTAGAGCTTGCCAGATACTGTCATCTTGGATTAAACCTATATTTGGAAAGGAAAAAGCCCTAGGGCTACACTGTGCCTCTGACAGGGAAGTGGAAACAAACACTCTAAGGACTGTGGATGCATTTGTTCCTGCTGACCCATATCCAGTCCCAAGAGGGTTCTGTGCATCCAGTTGAGGTCTTCTGTGAAACACAACCTGCTATTGCATATTTTAAAAAGCAAAATAGGAACATGAAAGTTTGAACTTTAGCACTTAAACAACTTCTGTCCAACAGAAAGGAAGAACAGAACTACCCCAAATATGCTGCAGTTGCCCACACTTAGATGTCTTGATCTTCTGGCCACAACACAATTATATTCTGTAGTGTAGAGTTATCACAGATGTCTGCCTTTTTTATTTTTCACTTTCTCATTTTGTCCCCAGAAGAATCAAAGTTCCTCCAGTTCCATCTAACCTGGATTGTTTAGCCATTTGTTATCAGCTGTCATACATATATGAGACACTTCCTCACTTAGATTTTGTGTCAGGAAAGCCTCTTAACATTCTTATACCCACTTGGGCTCAACAAAACTCCCAGGCACACTTAGATGTAGGCATATGACTTCAACAGAACTTCATCATCATCATAAATGATTAGCCTTTGGTTAAGATCTCACATGTCATTTTCATATGGGGTCATATGGGGTCATATTCATATGCAAGTCTTCATTTGGCTATTGGCTCAGGACTTGAGAGACTCACCATTAATTCCCTCTCATGCCACAGCATTCCTGCATGGTGCTTGTTCCTCATGCTGCTTGGCTTGCTGCCTGTAGAAGGAAATTCTCCCCCTCTGTGAGGAATACCCTCTGACATGGCTGTGATGCCTTAAGTCTCAAGGCATCAGCTGGGGAAGGATTTCAGGTAAAGGCCACTGGCTACTGCTCTGAGCATTACTCGGCCACCACAGACTCAGTGTTAAGAGTTATGCACTTCCCACATGGCATTAGGAAAGAAAGCAATCTCGTTGAAAGAAATCCATTTTACTGTGTATACATTCTGTAGTGAGCTGGGACATGGGTGGGAAATGGGTGAACAGCCTACATAAAAGAGCAAGTTCAGGAGTTCTCCCTGCACCCTGTTCCTCCTGCAGCAATACAACCATGTCTGCAGATTATCTGCTGAATCCCTACAAACCTTCCTCCTGCATCTCAAACAGACAGATCGCTGCATTAGTCTGATGTTTCTGCAGACTAACAGGATGTGGTCATTTTAAGGCAGCCAGGAGTCTGCACTGCCACCCTCCTCCCTGCTCCTGCTCTGCCAGCACTGTTGAGCAGCAGAGGCAGGGCAAGGGTTCTGCTCTGTTTCTGACTCCAAAGTCAGGTCTGCTGCTGTATTTAAGCATGATGATCACTCACAGACGGATGGTGCAATTGTTCCTAGACATATATTTGGCTCCTGCCTCATGAAGAAAACTAAGTACATACAGTCAGCATATTCCTCAGCAGTGTTTGTTCACCACTGTTGAGCACAGATCTGATACCAGAAGACATATTTGTTATCTCTAACTGTTTCTAATAACACCAGATACCTGGCATGCCTCTGGTCTCTACCTGTTGCCTATCCTCTAATAGCAGCATGTGAACATCTTGCTGCACATTCTTCCCCTTTACAGATCAGTGGGAGTGAGATTAGAGTGATGTATAAGCATCATTACGAGTGTCTGCTGTGGGGGAAACAAGCATACAGAGCTGTGTGAATTTGAAATGGAAGGGCAGACTGGCCACAGCAGGAGACTGGCAAGCAGAACACCAGAGACAGTAAGTAATCATTGCTGTCACATCTCCCCTCCTGCACTGCTCCAGCACACAGGGTGACTGTGGGGTGGGAAGGGGGTGGTCATCTCAGATGTTTCAAGCTGCCTGTCATTGCCCTCTCCAAGTCTTCTTCCTTCTGTTTTAGTATTTCATAAGGTGGAATTTATTCCATTATTTTTCCCAAGGGTGATACTTTTTATCCCATTAAGCAATTTTTCCTGCTAGACCTACTTGTTTAATATTTACATGGGATGGGGGGGCGAGGTGGGGACAGTGTGAAATGAAACAAAGCGAATCAATCCACTGAAAAGGGCAGAGAGGGGCAAAGAGGAGACCTTGGAAGCACCTCCACTTGTCCAGACACGGGCCTCCTCTCATTTCAAATACTTCTTGATTATACTTCTGCAGCCATATAGTTAATGCACAGCGAGGCTTAGGCCTATGATACAATAAGAAACTGTGAATTTAAGGGTGGAATTATAATTATTACAGCCTTCTGCTGTGTTAATAAAAAAGGAATAAACACTCCCTCATATATAAAGGTGTCTTTACAGCTGGTCTGAGCCAGCACCTCTCTTGCAGATGTCAATGTAATTAGTACTAGGTATTGAAAACAGGGGAGGGATTAAGGCAGATGACAACTAGACAGGCTAAACAGGGTCAACTCCTGTCTGGTTACAACAGTCTAGAAATGCATCTCTGCAAAGAGAAAGATTTCACTGACAGTAAAAAGTAAAAAGCATTAGCCTCACTTCAGTTCTTAAAGCAACATGTGAGTGGCCTGCCTGTGAAAATACATCCCCACCTTTACCAATCCTGACAAGAGACTCCAACAAAATTTTCAGCACTTTGTCACATAAGCCAGTGCTCAATCTAGAAACCAGGTAAGTCTATTGCCTTTGTATCACATAAAAAGGGCCAGAGAGGTCCGTGTTACTTTGCTGTTTGGGGTTTTAACTTTTATCTCCTTCTTCCCTGGAAAACACCAAGTTATCTGATTCTTTAAGCTTTCTAACAGAAAAAGACCCCGAAAACATAAAAAATAAAACCAACAAAAAACCCCAACACATTAGACACTTCACTACACTACAGAGCTGCAGGCTTGCACTCTATACCAACTCACACTAAAGTACTAGGGAAAAAAAAAAAGAGGAAAAAGAAATGAGGAAAAAAAAGGATGAGCAAAACCAGATAAACAAGAGGGAAGCTCAGTATTCAAATTTTCTGTTCTCAGCCCTATTCCATTTATGGGTATATAAAATATCTTTAATCTTCTATGTCATTAATCTTTTAGGGGAAACACAAAGAGAAATTTTCCACTGACTTACATTTTGAAGTATGTCTGACCCTTAAAGAATTCAGCAAATGGTCTCCAGGGGGTAGAATTCCTGTTACATTGAAACACACCCTGTACCCCTCTGAGTGAAACATCAGGTAATGGTGTGAGCTGCATTCATCTAATTAGTCACACTCACTAGAAAGATATCATTTAGAGTTCAAACAGACACTACACCAACCTCTCTTTACACACTTTACTATATAAACTATAGCAGTTAGCTACTTATAATCTCTAGTTCTGAAGTCTCTTTTTCACTTGCATCCTCCTCAAGATTAAATTCATTGAACTGTCGCACTAATATAAAATACCAATTTTTAATCTCAGTTGCATCAAGAAATCATCACTATTTTAATATAGGAAGATTTCATGTCTTTGTGCTTTCCACTTCACAGTACCTGCATAATCTTCATTTCTGTCTAGTATTGGGGTAGCCAGTGGGACACCAACGGACGTATGCCAGCAGTGTTGAAATCCATCAGCTGAAACAGATTAATTTTGGAAAGAAACCACTGGGTCAGTTGTACAAGGTTGCAGTCTTGAAAGTGAAGAACATTGCACAAGCAAAACTGGGAATCCATATTCGTTCCTTCTCAATGTGCATAAAGGAAGAAAGGGCCTATGCCTGAGCAGGAAGAGTCCAACATCAGTTCTTAAGACCCAGGTAAGATTTGGGAATGTTCTGATAGCAAATTCCTTCCCCAAATTCAACTAATATTTTTCACAGGGCCCAAAAGCAAGCAAAAGATTTAGTTTTTCATGTCACACAAAGGATGAAAATGGATTACTGGAGTTGCATTTAATTAGAAGGGTTGTGGAAGCACACAGTGACCAATATGCAGTTGCCACCAAAGAGGGAGCAGCACTGTTTGTGGTAGTTTGTGTTTCTCTCTGATATTAGGGTTCAGCTCGTAATCCAAAGGGAGGGGCTTTTTCTCTTGCATTAGAGAAATTAAATGGCTCAGAGCTCTGTAGGGAGAACAGTGTGACAGACAGTATCAGTAACATTATTTTTGGAAGAATGCTGGAACTCTGGAATGAATAAGTTCAAATCTGCTGGATGCAAGCTAATGGAAACAAATCAGCCCAAAAGCCTGTAGTCCACATTGCTTTATGGTTCGATGTAAAACACACTTTGCACTACAGTACATTCCCTTACAACAAGGAAATGCTAGACTAGAGCCATGAAGGTCTGTCAAGGAAACCAACTTAAATATCTCAACACGCTAAAATATAGATGAGAATTTATAGATGATTCGTTTCCAGGAGAACAAAGGGTACATATACTGTGGTACTGGCTTACCTCAAGCTAACTGCATCCTCCCAAGCCATATTAAAACATCCAAATACATCCAAATTCTTCCTAGAAGATAAATTAAACCCAACTATTATATATACTTCTGATGTAGCAATACTTGGAAATAGGAGGGAATTAATATTCGAGGTCACAGGCCACAGCCCAGAGGCTTGTCTGCAAGCTGAAGAGGGTGATGGGGCTCAGCTCCATGTGTGTACAAANGCCAGCACAGCTCTGAATATAAGCAGAAACACCAAGCTCTTTGGAGCACAGAACCAATGGGAGGGGCAGACTCGGAAAGAGCTTGTTTTGCATTCAGAAACAAAACTATCTACTCTCCTGCAAGTTTAAAACAAGATAATGTGCCATAGCTGATACACAGGAACTTCTTGTTCTTCTATCAGAAAATTTTTCTGCCAACTCAAAATTTCATCCTGCTACACATGCAAACGAAGAAAAGAGTGTTTTGTTTGTAATCTTTCTAGTGCTTGGTCCAACTGCAGTTTGTATCCCAATACTTGGCCAACTGTATTATCTGCTACACAGGACAAATGAGGAGGACAAAGGTCTTCCCCTGAAGAGCACAAACCTTTGGAACATGAAGAATGAAAGAAATGCAGCAGCACAGTTAGTTTAGTTTTACTAAATTTTACCTTATGTGCTTTGTAACTGCTATAGGGACTTGCATTTACAGATTGTTCATTCTGAAGTGGGTGATGGTGGTTCTTCAGATTATACATTTTGAGGTGTTTTATTCCTTATGCTCACTACTTCCTCGCTAAAAACTAGGATTTGACTTTTCACAACAGTTTATAGTGTAAGCCTGAGGGAGGAAAAAACCCATTTTTCTTTCTGTGCTTCAGTTAAAGAAGGAAATAAGTAACATGAGCCATGAAAGGACTTTGATCCAGAACTAGAGAATGTAAATGCTTTACAGATGCCAAATAAGGATGTTTCCAAAGAAAAAGAAAACAAAGAATTCTCTACCCCAACTCCTTTTCATTTCCAAACAAGGTAATGGAAGAATTTCGTAAGGTTTTGATGGAAGCTCCATTTCTCCAAGAGGTTGTTCTGTTTTTAATAATCACATACATTCATCAGAATAAACAACTGATTGTTTTGACAGGGGCTTATTGTGTTCCTATGAGGAAAAAAAATAATTTCTTTAGATCATGAACGTCCCTTAAAGCCTTACAGCAACTGGAGAGAAATGGTAGAGAGGCAGGAATCCATCCTTAACTGCAATGACATTGGTGACATTGTTATGACGTGCCTGATGGCCACGGTGCCTGCACAACACATCCTGGGGAAGAGCCCAGCACGTACTGACACTGGTGGAGCCCCTGGAGAAAGTACCATGGATAGGATCATCCTGTGGTTGATGAGTTTAATTTCTACTGGATTTTTGGATAGCACATCATCTTGTTCCGGCTTACAAACATCAACATCAGTTCATCTTGCACATTCTTTATGAAAACCCTGCCTCTGCGGGTAAGAACTGCTGAGAGTCTTCAATAAAAGAAAGATCCAACCGTCTAAAATATTAAGCATTTCCAACAAAACCCTACCTTTTCCTCTAAGAAATGAGGATTCCACCCTCTATTTATTTAAGTTGGAACAAGGCATCAGAGAGGAAATCCATGACTCCAAGATTGAGTACCTCTGTTGCAGTCTATTCAATCTCCTTTTAAATGTATTTGTCTTTCACTGTAGAAGACTTCTAGAGCTCACACAACGTGAATATCTGCTCTCTGTTTCTAAGAAACAAAGTGAATTATTCTTTCTGTAAGCAGAGTACAATAGTTAAAGTTCTCCTGGCACAGTGTATTCTTATACATGTGTTTTGCACAGTATTTTGACTTAGCAATGGATGGAATAAATAATGCTCAGCACACGTGCCTGGTCCCCAGATAAAAATCTATAGTTTCAGCCCGTACAGATGGGCCCTGCACTTGCACAAAGCTTGAAGCACACTTGTAAAATTCTGCATGAGTGCAGATGTCTTCCTTGATCCTCTTGCAAGATCAGAAGGTTGGGTCAATGGCTGTGCTCCAGATAATGTCACTATTAACATCTCCAGACACAGACACAGATACAGCTACAAGAACAAAGCAGGTCAGAAATGAGCTTCTAAGCTTATGGTACAGCTGCCTTACTCCCCTCTAATTCCCTAAATCCCAGAGCACAGTGAGAATGAAAAAACACCTTGTTGGTAGAAAAACAGTGCCATAAAGCAGCCAGTGTTCAGATATGGGAGACGAATGTTGGAGTTCAAAAATGTCAAACCTACGTGTCTGGGGAATGGCAAGGTGAGAGTTCATTCTGCTCTTTCTCAAAGCAAAACTGTGTGAGTGTATCAGGATATAGCTTTTTTGATTTATACTTCACATTAAGAACAAATTTATGCTTGTATACTAGTACTAATGATTTAATAATGCATTAACATCTTAACTCTGCTGTCCAGCCACAGCGGAATTAGTGACTACTCACAATAAATAATGTTACAAATCATGCTGCTATCACAGAGCACTTCCTGGCAGGTTTTGCAGTTCCTTTAGCACAGGAAACATGTTTCAGTAGAGTATTTCAGTGATTCCATGACTTTTTCTGTTGACTACGCAGGAAACTAATTTTCCAAACAGTATGTTACGGACTCAAACCCACTAACGTGGAAGAGGGGAGGAGAATCCAGTCAGAGGCAGGAAAAGCCCTGTCTATTACTAGGATGCTCCCCACTAAACAGCACGCCAGTACGCCAAGTAGGGCAGACTGGTTTAATCACCATGGTCTGCAATTCAGCGAGAGACTCCTTCCTAAGCCCCCCACGTCACACCACTGATTTGCCAGCAGCTTAAGATAGCTGACAGCAGGCTGTACTCTTCCTTTCCAGCATCAGGACAGATGGCCTCAGCTCACTCCAGCAACTCAGTTTAGCTGCTATGAAAAAAGAAACACTAAGAAGCATTCTTATCTGAGCAGTGAGACACAGCCAAGCCCTGGAAAGGAAAGGGAACCTGCCTCCTGAAGGACAGAAAGCATTGTTCTGTTACAGTGAATTGCACCAGCAGGGCTCTCAGAAGGCCTTCTACAGGCAGGCTGCTGGGAAGAATTCACACCCTAAACATACCTTGCAATAATTTACCCCAGATGCAAATAAGTGGTTAAATTTTCAACAGCTACTGAACTGCAGTATTTCTTAGTGTTCTTGAACGCGAAAGACAATGAAACAGATTAATCTGCATCAATATCTCTAGAGGGAAGAGGAAGGGATTGTAAGCATGGCTGGCACAGCCTTCCTGACTGTGTACAGCCCAGGTGCTTGAGCCCAGGGAGCAGTGTGGCCTCAAGTGACCCACTCAAGGTTTACAGGGATTTACCAGCTCAATCGTGGCTTGCAGGTCTCCTGGTCTCCTCAGAGGTCTGAGCCTGACACTCATTCCTGCAGGCCCTAAAACCAGAGAACAAATGATTTCTTTCCACAGAAACATCCAAGCAGAAACTGGGGCTAAAAGGTCAACTTTCAGTGATATATCACAGTTCGAATGAAACAGAAAGCCGACGAAAGTACCGATATCCAATGTGTGGACAACATACAAGAAAACAGCAGATAAAATTAATCGTTCACATGCTAACTCAATTTTTCTCCTCTGAACAAGGTAACAAGTGTCCTCTGATTTACTGAAAGACCCCCTTGACTCCCCTCCAGACGGTATGCCAGAACTGGTACTGTGACAATTTCTGCAATGAAGACACAGCAAATACTCTGGCTGAGCAGGAAGTCCCAGTATCCGCTACTGTGCTTTGATCACTATGCACCGCTCCTTCTTTACGCCCACACTTGCCCGATTTTAAGCACATAAGTCAAACTTTTGACAACACACAAAGTGTACAAGACAGTTCCTCATCTTAACTGTAAATTAAAAGAGCAAAACAAAACTATTTGCTTGTTAAGACCTTTGTTATACATAACACTGGGCCAAGACCTTAAATCCCCATCCTCAAGGAACATATTCTGGGGTGAAAAAAGAAAGCACTTGAGATATACATAGTGGTAGCTGGTACTTGATTAAGATAGCTGGAGTTTTATTTTGACTTTAAGCCATATGAAATGCATGGGATGTAACAAGAAAATGATCAAATTAAAGAAGAAAACTGTATGAGTAAAATAATATAAAAATTCAACAGATTAAATGTGTTTAAAATAAAAAGAAATTGCTTATCAACAGGGGTGTTAAGAGAGGAACTGAGAAGGGTTGAGGATTACTACTTTCATCAATGGGAAGAGCTCACATTCCTGAAATAGGGGAGAATAAATCAAAGGATTGCTTGTGTTTACAGAGATGACTTGCAATGGTAACAGAAGTATTACAATCAGATGCATGTTAATTCCTATGGAAGGGAAATTACAACCCCCAGCAGCAAAACTCCAGAGGCAGGTAACAAGGCAGCATCAAGAACTTGAAAGGAGGCAAAAACAGAGGCAAAACCTTTAACAGATGTGAGGAAGTTCTTTGATACCTGAACTGCACAGGAAGTCTCAAAACATCTCCCAGACGGCAGTATCTGTATCACACAGGAATCCTGCAGAGGCAGCAAGGACCCAGACTGGAGGCCTCTGACAATGAAGAATTCTTTATAGGCCACATTTGGAAAGTGATTAAAAATAACCCAGTGAAAACAGATGCAATTCAAGCAACTAGTGATACACACTAAAATGTTAGCGTGGTGGTGGTTGGACTTTGTGCTTTGGTTTGGTTTTGCCTTTTTTTTAAAAATCACTGCATATCCTATACTACGTGAAAAATGACTGTGGTAGATGGCATTACACCAGCATGAAGGAAGCAGAGCTGGCAGCTGACAGGCTGTCATGAACAGCAGACTTGCTTTTCTAACACCAACAGAATAATCAAAGTATGAAAACATAGTAACTCCAAGAAGTTTGTACTGCAAGTCTGTCTCAAGTGACTGAAATGCCCAAGAGCTGCCTCAATACAAAGAAGCATATAAAGAAATTGTACTGGCCATAAGAGAAAAAGCAACCTGCACCCAGGAGCATAGATGTGGATTTTTTTTTACTTGTACATGGGCATGCAAATGCATCTTAACATGGTAAGACAAAATATCTGGGAAGTTATTCTCCCATCTTCAGACAGTGACTCAGAGAGATTTAATACATATAAGCCATATGAATGTTTATGCAATTACTAACTGTAACTTCTAGAAATAGTAAGCAGATGCTATGCATGGCAGTATTTGGTAATAAAACACCTCTGTTTCTGCGAACTCTGCAGAAGTATCCCACCAAAATCTTACACACAACACAGCAAAATCAAAAAAGCACAGGGTGGTGATGACTAGCAGGGACGCACTTTGGACTAGGACAGACTTGCTCAGCAAGTCAAGAAGCCCACTTGTCTCTTCGGTAGAACACCAGAGTCAGCAAAAGGATTGGAAAAGTAAGGTTGAGTTTCTCGTATGAATCTTGGCCCGTTGCTGTCCCAGGCCTATCATACTCTCTGTGGAGGTGGCAGAAAATTTCAAACATCGTCCTGAAACATAGAATAACCTCAGACAAGAAAGAGAGTTTTTGGAAGCACACTACCTGATTAAGATAACCAGGCTTTGAATCAACTAGTTGAAAAAAGTATACTTCACCTGCGCACCAACAAATTGTAGGATGTGTTTAACAAAGTGTTAGTTCACACAGGCAGAATTACCCACATCAGCAGGCACCTCTAGCCTTAGTTTAGATACTAAGCAGGAAGCTCAGTTTCTAGAAAAAAAAAGTTGCTAGAGAAGCTTCTCAGCAACCACCTGAGAGTCCTCCACGAGTCACATGTGAGTGACTCTCTTGCCACAGAAAAGCAGGTGACAAAGGGGCCGGTGCTGCAGACACAGCAACTGGAGAAGTAGCTTTACACCTGTGTTCCAATGCTCTGCTCCAGCATCACCCAGGCAAAGAGCAAAAGCAGTGATCCAGCCTCCTCCTGCAGGAGACTCCAGCTGCACTAGAGGTTGGAGCTCTAACGGCGATTACAACTTTGCTGCTGCGTGGGGAGCAAAACAACCCTACAGCTTCCCATGAGGAAGTCATGTTCACCATTTTCAAGAGAAAAAACCCCAAGCTGATTTACCAAGTGTGCTGTCTCAATTTTCTAAGCTTTAAATGAAGCCTGTACCTGAAAAAAAATGAATTTTTTTTTAAATGATGACTTGTCATTGTACTTTGTGGATGCCTTATGCTAAGTTTAAGTTACCATGGTTACATTTTTCACAATAAATATAATACTAAACAGGAGGGAATAAGAAACAATTATGCCTTTGATTTTGCTTTTTTAAAAAATACCAGGTGTTTGTGATCTTTATTAAGGTACTGACACAAACTGGAGAGGGACTTTTAGGCTGCAGGACTTTTTACAAGGACACAAAGTGATAGGACAAGGGGGAATAGCTTTTAACTGGAAGAGGGCACCTATGAAGGTGGTGAGGCACTGAAACAGGCTTCCCAGAGAAGTTGTGGATGCCCCAACCCCTGGAAGAGCTCAAGGGTGGATAGAGCTCTGAGGAACCTGGCCCAGTGGAAGATGTCCCTTTCCATGGCAGGGGGACTACATGATCTTTAAAGTCCCTTCCAACCCAAACCATCGATGAGTCTATGAGAAAAAAAAAAAACAAAACAAAAAAAGTAAAGAATTGCCTGTACTCACTGAATATTATGTACATTCCAATCTTGTCAAAATGAATTTAGAACCTAATGTTACAGAAAGCTCTAGCTCTATCTCAGCAGGATTTCTAAGTCTAATCTACACATCATTGTGCTAACTCTGGAAATACAAGATACATATACAGAAACATCTGCAAACTAATGTAAAGAATAATTAAATGATTTTGTATATATTTAACTTACTTTTATTGAGTGAGAAAACAGCCTTTTCTGAAGGTCATTTCTTTGGTCTTAAAAACTGAAACTCAAGCCACCTGGTTTTCATTTCCTGCCATATTCCTTCTGTCTCAGCTGCGTACTGTGCTAAAAACAAAGGCTCCATTCTTTAATTGTGAATATCAGACGCCTTTAACCTTCATTCTGTTGTTAGTGCCTTGGAATGTGAAAAAGTTAATATACAATATCCTCTTTTACTAGCTAAAATAATAAATGGCCAGTTGCACTCCTTCTATCAGCTGGCCTCAAGACCTGCAGATCCTTGGAGACTTAAGAGTTCAACAGAGACAAAAATGTATGGCTTTCAAAGCAAAATCACAATTTGAACACAGTTCTGTTCTACTGTTTTGGATGACAGGCAGGGATTGAAGGTCACCATTTCTAAAGTTACCTAAGAAAAGTCTAGAAGTAAGTCACCTCAGACCCTGTCACCCTATGGTGGTGAACAGCTGTCACATCTGGTCTCAATCAACAGCCAGGAACCAACAGTGAAGGGCGAGCCTATTCCCAGGCTTGGATCAGGGATGGTTTTAACAGAAACCACTGCTTCAGAGCAGCAGGACCAGTGAAAGATGGCATTCTTCAGCAAGAAACACAAGCCCTCAGAGGAAATGGGGCACAAGGGGACTTGCACGACTCATTGAAGAATTTTATTGGCCAGCTCAGTGCAGAAGATGGTGGCTAATAAAACAAAGAAACATTTGTCTGCCAAGGTGACCAAAATGTCTCCTTCCTCTGAAAGGAACAGATTTCAAGTGAAGAAACAAATGTGTGTAGACTCTAGAGATGATTTTTAAAACAAACAAGTAAGCAAACAAAATTTCTTTTCATCAAGAAAGCAAGCTTTCATAAAACCCAAAACTCTAATTATGGCCACTAGTAATTAACAGTCACACTAAGTAAGTCACAGTAATTGCTTTGAGATCAATCTGATACAATCTTGGGATAAACAGATCTGGTCCATTAATTTCCTCCCTCCTCATTTATTGACAATTCATAAAACATTTGCTGCTGTTTAGCCTGGAAATAGAACGGCTTATTCATAACTTCCAGAACATTTGGCCTGGGGCTCATGTTAGGAGTGAAGCAGCAGCACTCCTTACCCAGTGGTGTGCTGGATCCCTTAACCAGGCCTCTGGGCAGCCTTTACCAGCCCTACCATGGTTTGCAGGGGCACAGCTGGGAGGGGAGTGCAGGGAGGGCTGCACTTCAAACCACACAGGTCAGATGAACCACTGGAGGCCAGGGGGAGCAGAAATCTTCCCATTACTACTGGTGAGATTTCACGACAGCATATGGCATCACACCGATGTACACATTTATACTTTGGATCAGACACTCTCACATTTACCTCTCCCATTTTTATTAAACTCACAAAGAGTGAAATTTTGCAGTTGGTTCACAGATGTACGTTAAGTAACAGGCAATCACTTTACTTGCACATCAACACTTCCCACATTTAGTGAAGAGCCAAAATTTGAAAGCTGATTCCCGTCCCACCCCAGTCTATTAGTAATAAGGGTATTCATTACAGCAGCCTTAAACTGAGGGAAAACATGTACCTTAGCTTGGAGAAAAATATGTAGAATTATCAGTGTGATGCAACACTAGCTGAAACTTGATTTCACAACAGTCATTGCACCAAAAGGTTTAAGAAAGGGGTCTTAAGAAACAAACTTGTAGAAAGTAACAGAAAAGAGAACTTGTGCCATGTAATCTCTGGGCATCACGTGGCTGTAAAATTGATAAGGAAGACACTCTGGTTTAGTTTGCCTGTGAAGCCAGTAAACAGAATGTATGCCACAGGTGATAACAAACATTCCTAATGATTCCTAGCATTTATTGTTAGGATCATTCTGTTTATTACAACCATACCAAGCTCCAAGCTCTTTTGTAACACGTCAGAAGCTACTTCACAATCAACCATTTTTCAGAGAGCAGAATTACTTCATTGACAAGAACAAAATGTTGTGAGTCTGGCTAAAAAATGAGGACTTTTACATGCAATTTTACTTTAAAATTATCACATTCATACTTGGCTACATAAGTCTTGGAAATTTTGTCAACAAACCTCAAAACTTTATTCAGGGCATCAAAAATCTGTTCTTGTGAAAACAACTGCCATTCCCTAAGCCATCTTAGGATCTTTGAAAAAAGGTGAATTAAACTTGACCTTATGTCTGTAAGAACCAGCAAAATATTTTCAGGCTTACTTGCAAACCTTTATTTATGAATCTGAACTCATAAACTCTGCCCCAAGAAGCAGCTCAGACTGGAAGTTCTGCTGTGCTCAGAAGCTTTGCAAGGTTCCCTCTGGAGGTACACAGAGAAGACCATCACAGAAAACACAGCACCTCAGTAACTTGGCATCCCATTTCCTTGTCTGGACAGAACACTGTGACAAATCCAATCTGACTCCTAAAACGACTCCACTATAAGATTAAGAAGCTGAATGTAAAAAGCCACTGAACAGGCTCCATCTCCACTTTGCTTGGCAGAGCAAGACCCCTGTAGCTCAGGCTGGGCAAGAAAGACCAGATTCTATTTGCACGATGTACTCCCTAATATTTTCCAAAACAATTAAAATTTGGCAGCTATGTTCTTCCAGGCCCCCTGGATCTGGCCCAGCCTGAGCAGCAGAATCAGAGTGAGACTTTTCCAGCAGTGAGTGATTCTCCACACATCCAGGAACTGCTGCAGTTGCAAGGCTAATCAGGAGGGCTGAAGATTTCTCTTCAGTGCTCTCACTGCCACCACTGCTGCTGTGCCAAGACATGCAAGGTGAAAGGAAGTCAGGGGTAAGAGTGCAGCTTTTAGGGCAGCAAATGAGGTGAGAGATGCAGGTTAGAGATCCATGAATAAATGAGGCACAAGCAAAATGGGTACAACTGAATCAGAACAATGGCAGTGAAGGAGGTGTATGTGTGTGAAATTAGATCAGAACAGACAGAAGCGTAAGCAATAAAATGCAACTAAAACCAAACATAAAACTGAGGAAACTTTAGATCCTTATCTTCAGCTGCTCTCAGAAAGAACCTTGGACAATCCAAAAAAATTCTCCCAAACTTTTAAGATTAGTATACCTTAAGGATAACTACTAGTCTTGGCTAATTTTAGGTCCACCAGCTCAAAAGGAAGGACATAGTTTGATAGAGAAGTTTAGACTGCAAAGAAATGTAGGTATATACAACTGTTGCATCCTTTTTTCCTTTAAAAAGGACAAATGAAAAAGTTCAGACGCAATCAAAACCCACATTAAGTGGTAAAATATATTACAAACTAGGAAGAGCCCAAAGAAGTATGGCTTACAATCTCCTAATTCACAGCCCCTACCCAAATGCATAATTGTAATTCATTTTAAAAAATAGATTAAAATAAAAAATCACATACCTTTTTTTTTTCTTATAGGTGCCTCCATCTCCTTCTGCATACTGGATGAGCCTGTTCAGGAGAATCAACTGTCAGTGAAGCTTGTGTCCACAGAGCTTCTTTTGCAATTCACTGAAAAAGTTAGCAGCTCTATGTAAATCCAGAAGGGGGTTGGAGGACAACTGGAAAGGAACTTGGTTCCCTTTAAAAGAAAACCTAATTAAGGAAGTTGAGGGATTATCTGGACATGCAGATTTTATGCTTGTTACTTGTATTTATCAAATATCACACTAGTCCTGTGACTAGGTTAACTTCTCAGATGCCAAGCCATGGTATGTCTCCCATTTTATAAACAAGTAGCTAAACAGATGTTTTGTTCACTTAGCCTGTTTTTCTGTCATAATGGCACAATTAACTATCCATTAAAGGAATTTAAATAGCAGTGATCCAAATACTTCCATTCATTTAAACTCCTTGGTCTTTGCTGTCCAGAACCAGAAATCTGCAGGTGAATACTAGCCACCACCTCAGCATAAAGCTTTTCCATTTATTGACTTTAGTTTGTACTGGAAAAGAAACATGTTTGCCTACAGGTGGATAGATGTCATATCTAGGTAGTCATTTATTTACCCCAAATTTCCTCCTTAATCTTCCTGTGCTGAATAAAACTCAGTGTGGTTGCTAAAACAACAAAAGCAAAATCCTTTATGAGCTGCTGTAGGCTCCCAGGAAATCCCATCAGTCTATGATCCAGAGATGGTCTCTTTAGGTAAGAGTTCCACAGATCCACAAAAACTCAAGAAAGATAAAAATGCATAAAAATGATGACTCCGCATATCAAGTGCATATCTGCATTCAACTACTGACACTTCAAACTCGATTTCATACCAGATACTTGGGATAGCAAAAAACCCAAACATGAACATCAAAAATTTATGTACGATTCTGTTTCATCAAACAATTCTCCATCCCCTTTTTGTCTTCCTCAGGTAACAAGGGAAATATTGCATCTTCCTCAAAAAGATTTATGGAAGTATTCCCGAGATTTAAAAGTGATGAGCTTCAAAACTACAAAAATGAGAACAATTTGAAGCTGCTCCCTTCCACTTTGAGAAAATTTTTATGATTTTACTTATTTCTAAGAAAAAAGAATTTTCTGAAGCATATCTAGAAGTCAGGAGCCATCATCCATTCCTACCTGTTTCAGATCTCTTTTGGCTCATCTCTCAAAATTTAGTGCTTTTTTCAGCCCTCCTCCCCTCTCTATTGGCACTTGCTTGGTTCTGTCTTGCAGAATTTCTGAGGCAATGAAGATGGCAGGCTATCTGTAACACAAACGATACTATTCAGTGACAAAGCACTAGCAATAAACTAGAATGCACCTTTTTTCTCAGGGGAAACAGTTCAGCAATAAAGACTTTAAGAAGCTGCAGATGGTACTTAAGTTTTAGAATACAACTCACTGTTGAAAAAAGCCACTTTCCCCCTTTACTGACAAATTAGTAACTTTATTAACACAAGGATCCCAAGTTGCTTTTGTGCAACCTCAAACCTTCAAAAAAATCAGAGCTGAAAAAAAGGTAGGGTGAAATTTTTGTATATGCTGAACAGTTAAAGACTCTGACATTTATGTAAAACAGCAGAGAAGTCAGATAACACCACTGCACTGAATGAGGCAAGATGGAAATGAATCACCCAAGTCAAGGACTTGCAGAACAAGGTGTCTGACAGCCAGCTACTGCCTCCTGCTCCCTCACAAACACGGTATCATGTACACTACTACCAAAATCATTTATCCTTGAGTTTTACGTGGTTTACTGATAGCAGGACCTTTTTCTTTGTACTACACACACA
>WAAG01004088.1:0-11277 GCA_013390105.1 Tichodroma muraria
TGTACACTTAGGAAAAAAAAAAGGTGTTTAATATTAACCAGGAGTGTGGCTACAAGAATTTGTCTTGGTGAAATAATCACTGGCATATTAAGTTATCCTCCATATTAAACAAAAGTACAGATATTTATATG
The DNA here is from genome assembly GCA_013390105.1 of Tichodroma muraria. Taxonomy (NCBI): domain Eukaryota; kingdom Metazoa; phylum Chordata; class Aves; order Passeriformes; family Sittidae; genus Tichodroma; species Tichodroma muraria. The sequence goes on from WAAG01004088.1 coordinate 132, forward strand.
TCAGAGGAAGGAAATTCAGTCCTTCTATAAAGAAGTGTAATATTCTGCTTCTGGAAAGGAAACATTATTGTAAAACTACACAGCATATTACAAGCCATTTCTCATATTTTTAAAATAATAATACCCATTGCCTTCTGAGACATACCAAGCATTACAATGATTTCAGAAAAATCATTTACAGACATGGTATTGCCTTACTTAATGAGTTGGTTTTTAGATTACATTTGACGCATTTAGTTTTTTTAACGATATTAGCATAGTACTAATGTAACTGTTAGCTAGTTTGTTACCTTTTATTTGCTCTCAAATGATTTTATCAAGGTTAAAGAAGAGCATTAGTAAATTATATATAGAGAAATTTTGTAACTGCTGATTTATTATCAAAAGCTAAAATTCCAAGAAGAATTAAATGCACATAACATTAATGTAACCTTTTAAAATAGTAAACCTTTAAAAATCTCCATAGAAATAAACCAGAATACATATGATATTTCAGTTCAATCTTCTAAGAGGCTTTGATAACTTTGGAAAAACAGCCTATTACAAAACTGTAAGGGAACTCCACTTCGTGTAAGAATTGCAGAAGAGAGGATAAAATTCTTACTTTCTCGCTGGTAGCCTTTTCCACAAAGTTCAGACTCAGGGTTTGGATATAAAAACATCATTTAGGAGGATTTTTTGCATTTTTTTTTTTGTTTGTAATATGCACTTTGAAGCCCCGAGGCCTTCCTAAAAGAGCAGTGACTTCCAGCGTAATCACCTCAGAGGGAACACTTGTGTCCCTGGCATGGGATGTGGCAATCCACCGGGGATGAGGACTGCAACAGCTCCCTGGGAATGCAACTCAGCCTGTGACAATTGTTGGAGTGCAATGAGCAGAGCAGCCAGTTCCACAGCTGGCACAGAATCAGGGGGACAGTAAGGGAAGGTGCTTACTTCTGTGCTTGCTCCCTGAAGTCTGATACTTCCTGGTAATTTTCTAGATTTAAATGTGGAAGGTTTTAGGGGAAGTTTGCAGGCACATTCTTAGGCTAGGAAGGAGAAAAGAAGCATGTTTTTCAAGAAACTAGCTGGTGGAATTCCTGTCTGACTGATAGAATGTTTTTATGCTGCAAGGGTGATCTTGCAATATTCATTGTTAAGGTGCTTAGAGCCCTTGTATATGCATCCTTTTATTATTTAAATATTGAAATAAATAAATCAGCTCACTTAAGCAACCAGCAATCCAGTTTGTTAGAATTCTTTCATTAATTTTGATGGTGCTGAACCCCAGGTCTGTTAAAAGACTCCAAAAGAATAAGTCAGTCATAGTCTCTTGTAACTTCTAAATGTAAATACCTCAGCTGTAAGAAATCAAAAGTTATCTCGATTTCTTTCATTCACTGGGTTTTTAAATAACTAAAGGGGTATTAAATGCTTCTCCACAGAAGTCAGCACTCGGGCTTGGCTAAATAGTAACTCAAAATTACAAGAACGTGTATGTCGGTACACTAAGCTCCCACCCCAAAGGAGATATTTCACAAAGGCTCAAAAAAAAAGGGAAAGGGAAAGAAAATAAAAAGGCAGCACATATAATAATTACTGACACGATCTTAACAATAATGTTACAAATCTGATCTAATTGGTAAATATACAAATTAGTAAAACCAAGGAGATAAATGCTTTGATATATTTAACATCAGGAGAAATGAAACATCATTATTTAATAACAACTTCAATTTTTAAATGCCAAGTTCCACTAAAAAGGGTAGGGCCTAGGGAACTTTAAATTTAAATTACTGTGATGACTAGAAACAAAGGAAACAATAAACTTATGGATGTTAAAATGCCTCGAAAAAGCCAACTTACGCAGCAGCTTCTTGTTTTGACACCCCTTTGATATTCTTCGCCAAATAATCATCTATGGCATCTTTGTCTTTGATCAAATGAATCCTAAATTTAAATGAAAAAAATTAAAAGAAACACTGTAAGGTGCTAACATCGACTTCTGCAGCATGTATAATATATTATCATTGCCAAGTAGAGCTAAACACTGAAATATTGACAAAGTAATATATCAGACATTCCATGAATACAGACAAATATCTTCTTAATTTTTTGGTCTGTAGCTAGTTCAAGTCTCTATTTCTGAAAGAAAACAGAGGTGGTATTAGCTTTCAGGGATCTGGTTATCTGAAATTTCTGTCTAAACCAGAAGAAATTGTGTATTAGCTAAATCAGTAATAATTGATTAAACTATCCATATTCAAACTGTTTCCTAAATCAGAACCATTACATTTTTGTATTATCAATATGGACCAGAGTGGTCCAATCTATTTCATATTTAGCTTCTTCAAAATTAAAAGCAAATGCAAATCAAGAAAAGAATTCCCAGTTCCAACTCAAAATGTTTTCCTTGGTGCAATGCAATCTTTTAATACTGCTCCTGGCTTTCCACAGTTTGAGCAGCATAGTGCAAAAGGTGCTCCGCTGAGGGGATAATCCGAAGGTGATTAAAATAAAGAGCAAATTACAGGAGGCGTGGATCTAAGTTTAAAATTTGAACTGTGGACCATTTTACCTTTCACTTCAGCCACTCCATCTTTGCATCTCCACTCTTAAACACACGAGATGCCTGGAAAGGGTAATATATGCTCTTACTGACCATAAGATGTATATAAATAGAATCTGATATCCTAACTGTAGAGGATATTACCATTATAATAGTAATGTGAATTTATTTTCGTTCTTCTGAGAAAGAGCACAAAGATTGTCTGGTTAATCACTCAGAGATAAAAGAAATTCAGCATTAGTGTTCCACATAAATCCATTACTTTGCTCTTTCTCTGTCTGTATTACACTGCTGTCTTTCATTACAGTGACGAGAGTAAATTCTTTTCATAATGTTAGCTAATATAAACGTCACACTCCTTATTGCTCTGAGAATACCAAAGACACTTCACAAAGTTCATTTAAATGAAAACAAAATAGCTAAGCAAAGCAGAGATATTTTGACATATCTGTATTTAAAACAATGTAACAGCGAAAACTTCCCTCACAAATAGTGCCTTTAAATTTGATCCAGAATTTGCTGCTGCTGAGTGGCACCAGCAGAGAGAGGCTTGTGCTTCGAGGCTGCTCTTAACACAATCCATAGGAGTTGCTGCTGATCTGGCTAAATGTACATCTTATGGATATTGTCATGAAAATTCACTTATAATCAATGCCAAAACGTATTCAATATCAAAGTTTTCACACCAGAATAATCGAAGTTTAGCAAGATCTTTGGAAGAAGGAAGAGAAAGTCAAAACCCCCAAACTGAAACAGTGAACTACAAGAGGTAAATTCCTATCAGCTTGCTGCAATTTAGTCCACACTGCAGCTGAAAAAGCATCTCAGAATGAAACAAACGAAAGCCTGATGCCTTTCCATTGTCTTTACAAAGGTATCTTACTAAATAATTTAAAAAATAATCAGGGGGAAAGCCCTTAAAATCATATACAATTTAAAATGCCACCTGCGTTGTAGCCAAAGTATGAATTTATGACTTCTGATTGGCAACACCCTCAAACTTAAAGAAAACTATAGCCAAGGGAAAAAAAAACATAAGCAAAAACTTGCAAACCAATTACCGTTTCCATAAGTTCTGTAATAACCTGTATTGGACTGATGCAACAACAACCATGGTCATCCATCATAAAGAGTTGAGCTCACTAAAAATAACAAATACTGATCTCACCCAGGCTGTTATTATCAATGATGCTAATGTAGCAATAATGCAGAAAAGATGGGCAGGCCATACTCAGGAAAAAAATCCCTAGGAAATTCCATCAACTCAATAAAATCATTATGGCTTCCTATATACAATGAGAATTAAAAATATTAAAATTACTTAATTAATTAATCAATGTGAAGAAAAGAGACTCTGACTTGGAATGGACATTATTTTTTTTTTACAGAATTAAGATGAGGATGGCATTTGCTAAAAGACACCATTTCTTTTCTTCCAGAGGTTGTTACTTGCCTTTTCCAAGCTGCTTTATCATGGTGCTTCATAAAGTATACAAAAAGAGTCTACTTCACCTGTAAGTTGACTCCTATTTAATTTTAAATCACTCAGTTATTAATGAGACATTTTAAACCAATGGACACCTTCTTTTTTTTTTCTCTTTTAATTGTGAAACTTACCTAAGAGAGAATTTCCTTGCCTATGATTTTTGTAGTTTTAAATATTGCGAAAGAGCAAACAAAATTTGTCACCTCGGCACAGCTGATTGAAGCTGTTCACAGCTTCAAAATGATGCTTTGAAAGAGAAGAGGTACCTACCTTGCAAAGTCTAATGGGGGGCAAAGAGGCTGCTCTATGAACTTGGGATGTTCCCCTGGGCTTTGGAGGACTGCTTGAGGCAACACATTCATTTTAACTAAAACAAACAAACAGAACCAACATTACTTGAAATAACCCCTTCACAGCGATGCAGTTATTTTTCCTTCTTGTGCTGCTTCCCAGCTCACTCTCTGTTATTTCCAGTGCATTAAAAAAAATTAAAACCCAACCCCAGTTCCACACCAATCACAGCATTACTTCAGTAGGACATAACACAAAGGAATGGTCATTATTTAACTTTCCATGGATTTGTCTCTTTCACTTAGGTGCTTTTGATTCCCATAGGGACAGCTGATTCTGGAACCATACCTGCATGGGATCCCCTGTGCTTCTTCAGGCCATCTAGGTTCAAGAATTGATAACATTTTAAGTTAATACACAACGTGGACAAATGATGGAATAAACAGGGTGCAAAGCAATGACAGGCACTGTGTTAATTTTCAAAATCCTACATAATCATAACATAAACAAGCTTTTGAAGGAAAAAAATGTAAGTAATGCTATACTTACAATACAGGGTTTTACTTAAAACAAATGCCAAAAGCCCTACAGTTATTTAGAATCGTCTAGCTTGTCATTTTGAAGTACATAAATGCTAATAGGAGTTTTTTTGTCATATAGAGCCACTGTGTTTTTTCCCCAAGTATTCAGTCTACACTTCCTACCATTAAAGTTTCAGCTGCCAGTTCCTTCATTTTGCATGTCTGTGATCTGAGGACGTTAGCAGCAGGAGCACCCTTACTTTTAAATTTGGTTTAATGTAGGTATTGCATGCCCTGCTGGTAGGCCTGAAGGCATAAACTTTTAATAGGGATGGAAAAACAAAATATAATAAGAGTGAGGGAAAGAATTTAACTATTTGCTACATTTAGTGAAAGGAAATTTATTTTTTGGGAAATAAGTATTAGATATGAATCAATTTGTTACTTAATGATCAGAATCAGAGTAGCAGATATTTTATATATTAGCCTTTCTGGGATCAAAAGCCATTTCATTGATGCAGTATTTTGCTGTGGTTATAGTGAAGCAATTTTTAAAATTGTGTTACTAATAACTGAATAATAAGGAGAATTATAGTTTGAAAAGATGACAGGATAGGATGCTTATCCTAAGTCATTCTTTTGGGGCCTTGTACTAATGCTAACATTTTTTACAGAATGAAAAAATATATCATTTATAGATAAACTGGTCTGCAATTAGAGGCAGCAAAATTTAATAGAAGTGTGTCCTAGAAAATAATAAATCAATAGAACAAAAAACACGTGGGTAATTCATCACTATAAAAGATTACACTTCTCACAGAGAATGACAGGTTTGTATACAAAAACTATATAGAAAGAAAAACCCCTTTTTAAGAAGACACTATTCAGTGAGAAATTAAACTCTGGAACCTCAATATTGAAGCCCAGAGAAGATGCAAAGCTTTCTACAAGCTTCTTTGTTGTGAGTTATTAAGTGGGAAAATGAACACAGCCATGCCTTAGTGGAGGCTGATGATTTGGCAAGGTGGGGGGGGGGGGNGAGGGGAAGCAGCTGAAAGGAGACCCCCCTAGAGCCACTGCAGCCATGGAAAGCGAGAGAAGGGGAGCTGTCATTTGGGGACTGCCACAAAGCATCGGCTGGAGCACACGACAAGTCCTTGCTGGCTCACACGCTCCACGTTCCCAATACACAGAAACCAAATCTATGGGAAAAGAGGCTATCAGGCACACAGGTCTCACATGAGGCACATATGCAGACATTTTTCTTAGCACGTTTCTGCCTCACAAGGACTAAAAAACTACCCTGGTTCCTATTTCAAACTCAAAGCTTGGGAGAGGAAAAAAATCCCCAAACTGCTTCATAACAATGCCAAATAAACTTTTACTTTAGATGTAGGAGAGTGCTTTCAGAGTGAAATGGTGTATTTCCCTCATTTCCAAGGTAACTGGTTCTTACACGTAAATTGCTAGCACTGACACATGACAGAAGGCACCAGCAACACATCCTTCTGAAACCCATGCTATTTCAGTCACGTAAATTTCATTGCTGGTCATTTAAATACCACCTTACATCTTGCTCCTTTATTATAAAGCCCAAGCCACATCTCATTTACTTAATCAAACACCCACAGAGTTCAGCGAAAGATGAGGAGGGGCAGTTTGGTTCTAAAGAAGCGCTTTACTTAATCCCATAACGGACGGAATCTCCCCATGGACCGTAATTGCTCCAAGGTGCACTGAAGCCGAAGGCAAAGCACCAGCTGATAGCTGACAGCAATGGTGCCTTCCCCGGCACCTTCTGGGAAACCTGTTGGCTGCCTCTTTGCTCTTCCTACACGTTTTCTGAGGTATTAACGGGAGGCTGAGGATTTCCCAGGGAGGGAAGGAGGTGAGGAAGCAGGGATGGGTACAACACGCGGCTTTGTGTGCGTATCTGCTGCTACTTGGCACCTCGTAAGATAAAGGGACATCAGAATGTGACAGGACAGACTTACTGGCATGCTGCTTAATTACACTGAAAGTAATAGTGTAAATTGATTAAAAAAAATAAAAACGAACAATAAATTTTTGACACCCACAGCCAGCGTGATAGATGCTATTTGTTCCAAGTGACCTGGCCGACGTCACGGCCCAGCCTGTCCCGTATCCTCAATTCCCTCCGTCCCTGCGCCTCAGGGAACACAGCCGCCCTCCGCTGCTTCCTGGCTGTCACCAACCACCGCCCAGGGACGCTTCAGCGTGTGCCTTCACCTGTCCCGCTACACACCCTGCCCCTTGGCCCCGGTACGGATAAAATGTACCCCCCGTCAGCCCCGTTCCCCGGGGCACAGACCTGGGCTCATGGCGCGGCCGCAGGACGAGCTCTCCGCCGGCCCGGCCCTTCACGGGACGCCGCGGCCTCGCCATGGCGACGGGGGCGGGCGGCGCTGGGGCCGGGCGGCGCTGAGGCCGGGCTCCCGGAGCCCTCAGGGACCATCCCACCCCTTCCCGGCGGCCTGGGGGTTGGCTCTGACGGCGGGTTAGACCCTGGGTAACACGGAGGCTGTGAGAAATCGGCACGGCCCGAGGTGTTGGTGTGCTTTCCAGGAGCTCAGGTGAGCTCCGAACGAGCTGCCTCAGACGGGAGCGTCCCTCAAAGCTGAGCGAGTTCCTGAAGCTGGCAAGCAAAGAGCCAGGATCACATGGACACCTAAGGAAGTGCGGGCATTCTCTCAGATGATAAATGGACGCCTGCAGTGGGCAGGTTTTCTTCTTTCACAAAATCACAGAATGGTTAGGGTTGGAAGGGACCACAGTGGGTCATCTGGTCCAACCTCCCTGCTTAAGCAGGGTTGTCCCAGAGCACGTGGCACTGGATTGTGCCCAGATGGTCCATGAATATCTCAGTGAGGGAGGCCACAATCTCTCTGGACTATCTGTTCCAGTGTGTGGTCACCACACAGTAACGAAGTTCTTCCTCATATTCAGGTGGAACTTCCTGTGCATCAGTTTCTGCCTGTTCCTCTTGTCCTATTGCTCAGCACCACTGAGCAGAGCCTGGTCCATCCTCCTGGCATCCCTCCTACAGATACTGACAGATCTTCGTGAAGTCCCCTCCCAGTCGTCTCAAGACTGAGCAGGCCCAGCTCCCTCAGCCATTACTTGTCAGACCAGTATTTCAGTCCTTGAATCATCTTTGTTGCACACACCACACACACCCCCACCCCAATCCTTCCAGGACATCTGAACCTCCCTGAAATCCTTCAGGACTTCCGAGTAAGGGGAAAGAACAAGTAGAAAAAACATTAGACTGAATCTCTGAGTAAGTGACATGAAGGCATTTGGTTTGTGGAAAATGTCCTCACTTTCTGTTGATGAGAGTTTGCTGCTTAGTTTACTGTCACAAAGGAGCTGTTCTAAGGGGCTGGCCTGCTTGGGTGTCCAGGGGCTGGTCAGAAATGGAAATATTGAGAAGGAATCAATGAGCTTTTGCTAAGTGCAAATGAAAACTATAAGAGAAATCCAATTGGGATGTTACAGAATATAAAGAGCAGGGATTTTTCAGTGACTTCTCTTTTTGTGTCGGAAGCTTGACACCAGCGGGAGATCATATTTAGCACAGATTTGACCTAGTTTTTATTGCTACAATTGTTCGGAAAACAGGAATGTCAGAATCAATTGCTATAATCTATTTTGGAAGGATCAAGTGGACAGAAAGCACTTAAAAAATGGTATTACCTGTTTCTGAGTTGATGGCAATCAGAAACAAAGGATCTTGGATGTTTATGGGTCAATGTTCTAGTGGATAAGTCAGAAGCTGACAGGGTACTTAGCTGATATCAAATCACACTAGAGAACAGCATGACCTATGCCTTACCCACCTACAACACAAGGAAAGCACTGCTTATCTGAGTGAATTTCAGTCTGAGCGACATATGCTGAAGGTCTCATGCTGCTGGTGTTAAAGTGTACTTGGAATTTCAAAATATTTAAAATGTCAATTTCCTAACTCAAAAAATGTTGCATCCAACACAGAGGAATTCTATATTAGACCTCATCTTGTCAGATGAAAAGGAATTGATCACAGAACTAAAAATTAGCCATAGCTTAGGTTTAACTGATAATGATTTGATCACATTTGATATGTGCAAACAGAATTAAGTCCAAGCCAATAATACTATTAGTCCTTAGGAAGTGCTAATTTTATAAAGGTGAATACTATTATAAGGTAAGTCTGTCGGGAGAAGGAATTTAATCTGAAGTGGGAGAATAGTAATTGGAAGTGGTTTAAGGGTGGTAGTGCGGATGCCCACTGTTCAGCCAGAATGCCACAACTAAGGAATATGTTTACTGAAAAGCCAGGGTGGTTTACAAGGCAAACATCTGCAAAACTGGAGAAAGAATGTGGTGTCATTCATGTACTGAAAGGTAGGAATTGTAGAAGATTGCTGTGGCAAGTAAAAGGTTATGAGGGAAATATACATATGGTCAACTGAGTTAAAAAGAGGAAATAGGAGGGGTTAAGGAGACCCTATTAAGACCTGAAGGTGAGAGCTTAAACCTTAATCCGTGACAAATTTCAAATGTTGAAGATACACGTTTGTTCTGTCATTTAGGAAGATGGCAGCTGATGTAATTATGTTGTTGGTGTTGAAGAGTTGTTTTCTTTTCAAAGATGATGGAGGATGGTTCAATTACTGAAAGAAAACTGCCATTAAAGCTTTTGGAATAAATATGTCTATCAATGTTCATATTCAGAAGCTCTTGAAACACCAAGACCTTTGTAAGGAGGATGAAGCTAGTATTGTTTCTATTACACTAAAAGAATAAATGGGATAATAATAGTTTACCAATGTGACATTGATCAGGCAAAATACGGAACAGACGATATTGTTAACTCAGTTAATGAATAATTTAAAAGAAGAAAGATATTTCCAATTACTGTGGGCTTCTGCTAAAAATATATATATATATCCTGACAGAAAAATAGAGCCTAGCAATCAGACTTTGCTGTCTTAATGAGGCTGCAGGTTTTGCTAATTGATGAAATTTAATTAGATTTCAGTAAAGCATTTGACTTATTATCATTTGGCTTTTTGGATAAAACACTTCAGTGACACAATTATTTGTATACTGTACATAAACTTACAAAGAAAGCTTGTAAAAACCAAAAAGATAAACCAGCAGATTTAAAATTACTTTTAATTCTGGAATGTTATCTGAAGTACTTCACAAGCAGACATTGATGCCATGGCTACATCTCTTAAACATATATAATACATTTGACTTGGAAGCAAAGCAAGAATTTTTTTTATGGAGATGTGTTCAAAGGATCCTGCATGCCAAACAATATGTAAGTTAAGAGAACACTCTTTAGCAGAGAATCAAAGGCAGTCTACATCTCTATAATAATATGAAGAGGCAGTAGCCTTTCTGTGGTTAAGGATAAAACCAACTCATATTACAATGCTGTGTTTCAGCACCAATTTAATTTTCCTAGAAATGTTTGGCCTGCAAATCCTGAAGAGAAAGAATGTCTGTCTGTGGGAAAAAAATTCAGTTGCTAGCACTTTTTTGTTCCTATCATTAGAGTAGGTTTTCTTCCAATTCTGTAAGCAATGATAATGTCCAAGGAATGACAATATTTTATAGCAGATGCTCTTTGCAAAGACTGTGTGAAGAATAAATTTGTTTTAAAAAAAAATTGATTTCACACATTGGCATATTCAAAAATGTAACCTAGAGAGGCAAAAAGTGCAATGTATTGATCATTACGAGTAGCTGGTACCCTTAAGAAATATGTTTGTACACCTTTAATGGTTACATGGAAGAGGAATTGCTGTGCTTAAACGTGGCAAAGTTCAAAACTTACCAGTACATATCTGGATACTCCTGAATACTGAATACTTGAATACTGCTCATTAAAAAAATAAGTGTTTTGATTCCTGCCTACCTGTCCATCTTTGGTCTTTGGTAGTTCTGATTTTCCTATTACTTATCAACCTGTCCACTGCACAAAAAAGCTGCAAACCTGAAGTGTCCCCAGTCCTTTGCTTTAGAAGGGAGGAAAGAGGGAGAGGCTTGGTGAAAACTAAAGTATCACGGTGAGAAGTATGAAGGAAAAAAAAGAGGAGGAAAGGCCACATTGTCAAAAATGCAAAACCAGGGGAACTGGAGGGGGGCAACACCGAGTGTGCTACCAGGTGTCAATCACTGAACAAAGATTTTCTTGGTATTTGCCTAAGAATACCTAATAAACTTAGTCATGAATGTTGGAATTGCAAGTAATACAGCTTTGCAAAAGTCATGCTCTTAAGT
>WAAG01004095.1:1689-20626 GCA_013390105.1 Tichodroma muraria
TAATAAGTTATAATAATAATAATAATGTAATAATAATAATAGTAATAATAATAATAATAATAATAAATAGTAAGATAGTTACTGGTTTCTATTCCAGTTTGTAGGTCACAAAAATTTAGGATTATCACGTGACTGACAGTTTGAGTGTGGTAGGTACTCAGCTTCTGTCAGGTACACAGACTGCCTCAGTGCCACGATTTCCTATATCTTATAAATTGCTGTTAAACAAGGAAACTGGACTTTTCCTGGCTGTGTAAAATCAAGTTTGTTTGCATAACAAACTTGATTTTACATTCCCTGCTGAGTTCAGAGCATTCAGTGTCTTATACCCATTCTCCAGATGTGGGGCAAACATCTACTTAATATGGTTTACCTGCAAATCACACTGAAGCTTCTTTTGCCTCTGTGTTTCCTGGTACTGAATATTATTAGGCACCCCCAGCTCTGGTCCATTTTTCAGTTTTTTTACTTTGCTCTGGACTTGGTAAATCCTTGAGCATGCCAAGAGTGAGTAGTGTAGGATACTCTGGAAACTATGACGTTGTCATCTCTTACACGCTTCACGTGTAAAAGAAAGTGTATTGGTCTAGAGGCCTTTTAAAGCAGAATGGAAAAGAAACTTGGCTCCTTTTGCTGCCCAGATTGAATTTCCTAGGCTGGCAGCTAACAAAAGCTACTGGCAGCTAGCAGACTGTGTAGTGAGTTAGTAACAAGAGACATTCAGGACCAGAAAGTACTGATTTTACAGGTCTGTTCAGAAGAGTATTAAACAGGCGAGTGGCTTTCAGAGCCAAGTACAAAGAATTAGCAGAGCACATGCGGATGAGAAGTATGTAAACATGCCCCATACTCAGCACCCTCATGAATATTTTAATCTCCTGGCAAACTGAACCAGAGCCCAGAGAGTGGTGTGGCCAGGCAATGCGTGAACTTTATGGCTGTTTCCACATTGCCTTTCCCACTGTATCCTTGTATCCCCACTGTCTTTGTAAGAGAAGATGACTATGGGAAGAGTTTTATCTTGCATCAATATGTACAGCCGATAACTGGTGGATTACAAAATGGTTCTTGTTAGGTCATCACCTGCTCATGTAATTAGAAAGATAATTAACCTTTATTGTAAGTATGTTTATTAAAATAAGCGTTCCATCCTTTTTTATCCCTGCAGCTTCTTTTACATTGTCTTATATGTGATGGCTCAAACACCTTTCTTCAGACCCTCTCATCTGAAATTTTGGCAGATGAGCTTCCTCAGCATGACTGAATTGTGAAATAGATTTCACAGAGAACTTTTCAGATCTATCTGTCCTTAGAATTATGAATGAATTCTGCTTCCAAGTTTATCTTTGCTGTAGAGGGCTACTTGGCTTTCACATTTTAGGCAATGACTGTAGCTGAAGAAGAATGAGCAATACAGATTCAAAATTGGACTGTTATGGATATGACAATGACACTGTTTAATCCTTTGTGGGTGGCAGTAAAGGGGCTGGATGAATTGTGGGCTTGGACTTTGTGTTTGCATGTAAGCACATAAGCTATTGAGCCAGGTAATAGACATCCCCGCCAGAGAGGAGACAACTGAGGTACTCAACTTCTTCCCTCAGTCTTCAGTGGCAACATCTCTTCCCACACCTCTCCAGAGGAGGGAGAGCTGGATGGGGATTGGGGGAGCAAAGTCCCTCCCATTGTAAATAAAGATCAGTTTTATGGCCACTGAGAAACCTGAATGTACATGTGTCTACGGGACCCAACGAGAGCCATCCCAGAGTGCTGAGGGAATTGGCTGATGCACTTGCCAAGCCATTCTCCATGATATTTGAAAATCCAGGGCAGTCAGGTGAAGTCTCAGGTGACTGGAAAAATGGAAACTTTGTACCTGTCTTTAAAAATGATAGAACGGAGGACCCTGGGAACTACTGACCTGTCAGCCTCACCTCTGTACCTGGGAAGGTCATGGAACAGATCCTCCTAGAAGCCGTGCTAAGGCATGTGTAGGAAATGGAGGTGATTCAGGACAGCCAGCATGGCTTCACCAAGGGCAAGTCCTGCCTGACCAACCCCATGGCCTTCTGTGATGGACTGATTCCATCAGTGGACAAGGGAAGTGTTTCACGAGTAATTTACCTGGAGTTCTGTAAAGCCTTTGTGCATCCAGAGGGTCGTGTTCAGCAGATCAGAGTCCTGATGGACATCGGTGACACGTGGTGCCCCTCAGAGGTCCTTATTGGGACCAGGGTTGTTTAATATCTTCATTAATGGCAGACAAAGAGATCAAGTGCAACTCAGCAAGTTTGCAGGTTTATGACCTTTTGACCTTTAACAAGACCAAGTACAAGATGCTGCACCTGGGTTGGGGCAACCCCAGGACTAGCAAAGGCTGGGGGATGAACAGATCCAGAGCAGCCCTGCCCTGAATGACTTGAGGGTGCTGGTGGATGAGAGACTGGACATGACCCAGCCAAGTATACTGGCGGCCCAGAAAGCCAAACACATCCTGGGCTGCATCCAAAGCAGTGTGGGCAGCAGGGCTAGGGAGGGAATGAGTGAGACCAGCTGTCTTTCCTGATAAAACGCTGAAATGTAAAAACAGAGCCATACATTTTGAACTTTTTTATTAAAATTCTCCAGTTTTAGTGGCACGTCTTTGAAGTTTAAGCACTACAGAATTCACTATTAATCTTGACAGCAATGCTGAATTTTCATTCAAGGACTAGGATGATAATCCCAAACAATTCAGGAACTTCAGTCGTCTCTCCTGTTACTTCATTCTAACGCAGGATAATAGATCACGTGTTTCTGTGCAATGCAGGAAGCAATGTTTGGAGCCTAATCAGTAATCTCTGCAATGATGAGGAACCTCATGGAAAACCTTGGCAACTGATTTATTTATTCTGTGAAACTGGAATCTGGTGATAGTAAAAAGATCTTAGTTTGTGTTGCAGCTGGGGAGGCAGCTTGGTTATATTTTCTAATCTAGCTGTTTCCACTGGCTTGCAAGAAGCTGTGAGCTGATGGAAACACACAAAAAGCCAAGCTAGAACCATAACTGGCAACAAGAAAAGTGCAGCAGTCATCCATTATGAAGCTGTATTGGTCTTCTTTAGCATTAGCTCTGAGTATTGTCTCCATTTCTTTGCATTTTGAAAGGGAATAGAGCCGATCCAGATAGTAGCCATTCCTGACAACAGGTCTTCAACTCTTCAGTACAGTCATACTGGATTTTTTTTGGACTTTCAGCTCAAAGGATTGCTTCCAAACCTAATAAGGATGTTTAAAGGCTTCTTGTTATAGTGGCCTTTGACCTGTACTGCTTGGGGCAAACTTTCTGCAGCCTGGTGCATGTATGGAATTCTTTTCCTTTTCCACTGGTTTAATGGAAAATATTCACTATATTTAAATGTACTTTCTGGAGAAAAATTTTCACTGTAATAACTTTTTTCTGTTTAGAAGTAATTATTGAAGAGAAGAATACGCACTGTTTGTATGAATGTCTGCCTTTAGAAACTCAGAAGTCATATGTCAAGAGGAGAAACAAAAATGTTAAGAATGAGAAAGTCTAATTTCATTCTAAAATTTGGACTGATACATGAGGGCAATGTAAGGAGCAAACAAACCAAACCCACCGAAAAAACCCTACCAGAGTATACTTAGAAAAGTTTGCTTAAAGCAAAATGACATTTTCACTCCATTTTGTTGGAGTACTTGGCTGAAAGAGGACCACAAGTAGAGAGAAGGTAAAACACTCAAGACATTTTATGGTTAAAGCTTCAGAAACCACGTTTACAGAAATTTTGCTTGATACAGGAAAAAGATTTGGCTCTTGTCGTTCCTATAAATGACTTCTTCAGAAACTGCAATAGTGATAACTATCTGAAACCAAGGGCTTTGAGGACAGAGAAATTGTTGTGGAAAGGATTTATAGACACATCCATCTATGCTTTTCTCCTTATCTATCTGTGCATATAAATTTAGATAAATTTAGATGTGTATTTGAGCATTTCTATAGAAGGTGTTCCGCTCCATATATTGGTGGTGATTGGTGGTTGAGGATGAGCCATCATTAGCATTCTTGTTAAATGTAATTTTCAGGTTGTCTTTTATTATCCTAAGAACCCATCTCTAAGAGCTGACTTTAAAAAATGCACACTTTCTGTGGGTTTAACAGTCTATTCTGGGGTAGACTATAATGGAATTGATAAATGTTAAGTTTTCCTGTTGATGAAAAGATGGGAGGAATACTTTTAAGTATTTATTTGGTGTCTATTGAAATAGAAACTTGGACATGAAACTAGAATACTTTCCATTTCTTTTCAAAATAGGTATAAAAATGAATGCCTGGTCCTCCAAGTGCATGACAACAGATCATTGCTCATTGATCTTTACAGTTTCAGATCACACAGAATATTAGTGGTAAATTATGACCTGGGTTTGTGTAAATCTGACTAGGAGGAGTTTAATTTTTTTCCTGCCAAAGTCAGCAAAAAATCTTGTTAAATAGCTGTAATTACATATATTTCTTGGTAGTCATGAATTTATATTCACTAAATTTTTTTTATTTCTGCTAAATAGGTTTGTTTCAAATTATTTACAGTTTTAAAAGGCATTTTTAACACTAACATTTACTATGTCAAACTAACTGTAAAGAGGATTTATAGGGAAAGAGTTTATTTACTGCCTTTTCTGTCTGTGCAGCTGCCAGAGACATGGTAGTAAACTTTGAGGATTTTTCTGAGCTCATGTTGCAGTAAAGCTACCATTTTATTACAAGACCAGTGGTAATTTCTGCTAAAAAATCCAGAAACTGTATAAATTAAAAAATAAATTCACAATAGAGCAAGAGGTGTTATGATAGAGTTTCCAGAGAAACTTTTTTAGATGAAAGTCCAGTCTCTTTTTTGAGATTTAGAGTGACTTTCTTACTCAGCCTTTTCATCACAGTTCACAGTCATTACTCTCTCTTACATTTGATCCTGGAGCCATGTGTTTATACAGCCACTCTTCCGCCAGTGATTGAAGTTTGTCTTAAGAAGGTTTATCATTCATACTAACCTTGGTGTTCCAAGGAAAGGATTTTGTGTAGCAAGCAGCAGAGAGAGGACCTACATCTGGTATCTGTAATTTCATTGTAGTGAAGTGCAGAGTTGGCTGGCTGCAAACAAAAGCTTCTTTCTGGTGAACACAGAAAAAACCCATCAGGGCTATGGATTTACCCAGTGCAGTGAATTTACATATTGACTTCTTCAAGTGGTTGGACACCTTCCGTTTGATAGAAGACCATGACAGAATCACAGTCAAGATCCTTGTGTCTCAAAGTAAATATCCCTCTACAAAGGATTACTTCAATTCTCCTGTGGTATTCAAAGGACCAGGAATTGATCATAAAAGCCAGGTGTTTAAGAAGCCTTTGGTTTTCTGATTTTTGATTGATGTTTTATCTGTTGCTTTGACAGAGAGAGAAAATTCAGAGAAGCAAACAGAGATCAGAAGCTGAGGAAAATGTTTGCCCAGACATACTTTTGCTGTTTTCTAGCTCCTAGTCAGTAATTTTATGATATATCCAATGAGATTAAAATATGAAAAAAACATTATTTAAGTGACTCACAGTACTTTTACACAGCTCATATGAGTCTTACATAGACTTTTCATCGTAAAAGAAGTTGGGTGATCAAGTAATATGAATTAGCTGAGAGATTTTTCTGCTGAAGTATATTTGCTGTCTATGTCCATGAATAATAGGGACAAAATATTTAACTGTTGAAAGATCTTGGTTTTTTAAATCCTTGGACTTTGCATTTTATTTGGTCAATTATTTCTCTATGGAATTAAGGGGTATTTTAGTTGTGGCCTTTATGATGCTCTGTTGTGGCTGAACTACATCAGGATGAGAGACACGATTCTGACAGCTACAGGAGGTTTGCTTTCTGCTACATACTGTTAGGCTGTAAATCACACATCGTGTTCCTCCTAACACAAGGTTTAGTTGAGTGAAATTCTGTGGCTAGAGAGAAATCAAGTCAGGCTGGATCTCTGATAGCCTTGTCACCTAAGCTGCTGCGTGTATGGTTTAACTGGTGAGTGCAGTATCTTTGTGTATATGACTAGCAGGCTATTAGCTGGGTCATGAGAGTTACGTGCCTTATTCACCAATAGGAGAATAAAGAATTGTTACCAACTGGCAGACTGAATGATGTTGGAGCACACCTGGTCCAACCCACCTGTTCAAAGCAGAGTCAGCTAGAACAGATTGCTCAGGACCACTGGAAGAGTCTGTCTCCATCTTCTTTACTCCTGCCAGCAGACACTTAAGAAGATTCATAAGATCCACCCTAAGCCTTCTCCAGGCTGAACAACTCCAGTTCACTCAGCTGCTCCCTGTATGACAGATGTTCCAGTCCCTAATAATCTTCATGGCTCATCCGTAGACTTGCTCCAGTCTTTATCTTTCTCATACTGGGGAACAACCAGAATTCTGGTGTACAACCCAGAATTCCAGATGTGGCCATGGAAAGATCACTTCCATAGACCATTTTCAAGAGACTTCCTAAATGAATCCTAAAAGTAATCTTTGCAAAACTCCTCACCACCTTTAGGAAACAATTGTTCTTATTTGTGGGATGCATTTGGTGTGTTATTTATGCAGACGTAGAGCACATTTAATATTTCTGATTCTTCTCTTCTTGTGTGGTTTCCCAGACAAACATTGCCAACATTTTCTTACCTATTTTGAACAGCTGTACATTTTTATTGGATTTGCGACTAAGCTTCTGATGCTTGTATGCTTTCTGCTCAACTTGGTTAATTAGCCTCTGTCACTAAATGTCTGCAGTAAGGAAGAGTTAATGAGAAAAAATTTGCAGGATTCCAAATATTTACTTTATGATTAGGAAAGCAGTTTTTAGAACAATGTGTGTTCTGATTGATTTGTCTACTGGGAAATACACTGTTGCTTTTCATGGACTAGCAGAAAAATTGTGTCATGCCTTTCCTCTTTCTTGGTAAAAGGAAAAATCAGGAAGAGGGCCTGAGAATGCTGTCCATTTGGGAATGCTTCTAGAACTTTGTGTGCTTTGTGGTATTTAGAAGTCAGAATTTATGTAGTCAGATTTGAACCACCAAAATAAGTGTTTCAATTACATACGAGGTAACACAAAACAAGCTGAAGGTTGTGAAACACATTTAAAAGTTTAAGGAGCATTTTAGGGCCCCAGCTTTAAAAGTTCAATTTGCAAACAATGTTTTTCTTCATTTTCAAAAGCTTTAACTGTGCATATGTAGCAAATTTTTGGTTATCAGGAATCGGTAAAAAAAACCTTGTGAAATGGTTCTGTTTCTAGGTATGTTATTGGAATTGGATGATATGGTCTCAAAGAATGACTAAACAACTTTATTCCATTAGAAATATCATAAGGAAAACACAAACTTCATTTTGGATAAGCGGGCACTTGATTGTTGAGCCACATTGTTAAAGTGCTCTCAGCTGTGACAGAAAAAGCAAAAGCCTTTTCTGCTGTAGCCATGCACAGAGTTGCTTTATGAAACAACTTCTTTCTCATCCAATTTTTATTGTATTTTTATCTGAAGTTACTTAATTTTCTTCCCCCACCCCTTGAAAATAAGTGTTAATTTCCAATGGAACTGGAGTTCAGAAGTAGTGGTGTGTGCTGTCTTCTGCTGATGGTGCTACATGTTTCCTTTTGATCTTCTAATTATTTTTTTTTGCTAGAAACTCTCTCCTTTTGTCCAAGTATTTTGCTCAGCGGAAACAAAAAAGGCCATGGTAGACCTGAGGTTTGGGAATTTGGCGTGAGAAGTGCTGGATGCATAACCCTGTGTTTGTCATCACTACAGTGCTGCATATGATGCGGTCCTTGACAGAAACGTGGCCATTAAGAAGCTCAGCAGACCATTTCAGAACCAAACTCATGCCAAACGAGCTTACAGGGAGCTGGTCCTCATGAAGTGTGTGAATCATAAAAATGTAAGTTTTCAGCAGGAGAAACGGTATGTGCATTGCTGTGTGAGAAAGGAAATTATTTTGTTGGGTTCCTTTTTTAAATGGAAGAAATTAGAAGTGAATTATGCTCAAGGGCTACACTCTGGTACTACATGCCCACAGGAGGGACGGAGGGTATTCCACGTGCTTATTTAAAGGCTGTGCCAAACTGGGATCGTTCTAGACTTTCCTGCTTTTTGCACCATCTACTGCGTCACAGTTTCGGAGACAGGCACGCGACAGAGCACACCGAGGTTCACGCGACAGCAGCCAGCTTTGGCCGAGCGCTCTTCTCCTCCCATGGTTTTGAAGGCGCGTGCAGCTGGTCCCGATTGCCTGAACTGGTTTCCACCCGGACTGACTCTAAATGGCCAGCAGCTGCCCGTGTCCCCAGCGGCCCAAACCTGCTCCCAGCGGCCCGGGCCGTTCGAGTTACATAACTGAAGTACTTATATGATCAGTTATATTTCAGTGATAAAATTATAATTAGGATTATTTATAACCGTGAGGCCTCCAGGCCGGCTGTTAGCCACCACACTAAATGTGTATTGGTTAGTATCCATAATGAATGGAAATATTCCTATGCTGCACCAGGAGTGTTATTCCAGGGCTGTATGTTAACCATTATCTGTTAGAACTATCTGCCTGACACTGTATCACCTTGCTTTTTTGTAGTGAAATATGTAGGATTGCCACATTGCTTTGTAAAGGGACATCCCAGGGATTTCATTTTCCTCCACTTCCTAGATTTCCTGCTGCCATATCTCTGTGCCCCTTCCTTTTCATCAGTCTGCAGTCCCTCAGATCTTGCAATGACTCTTCTTCTTATGCAAAGCATAAATGAGCTTAAAAAAATGTGATGTAAGGGGAGATTTTACACTTGTTCTTAATCACAAGTTCACACGGAAAGCAAAAGGACTGACTCTAAAATGGCAAATTGGAGGACTTGACATTGCAGTGTCCTCTGCCTCACTCTGCCTCTAAATCACTTCTGGGCAGTGATTTATCCTTACATTCCCACTGTGTTGATCCAGACTGTTCCTGTCTCTTCCCTGTTGACTTGATGGAAGCTACCCTCAGCCAGCCCAATGCACAGGGATTTAAAAATGCAGGGATGAGTGAGAAGGTTTTTAATGGACTGGAAAGAGCAGAGGGGCAACAGGAGCAGCACTAATTTTAAATTCATTATTTTAAACATGGTGCGTGAGAGCTGCTAACAGCACCACATGGGTTGGGCCAGAGCTTTAATCTGTCTGTACAGAGAAGTGCAAAGGAAGGAGGAGATTGTAAAGGCACCTTTGCAGAGGTAAGATTTAGTCAGAATATATGGAGTAAAGAGAAAGAATGTTGAACAATTTCTGTTAGAAAACCTAAAGAGGTGATGGAGGTGGGAAGGGAGATATTCAGATGTTGCTTTCATGGCAGCAGTGCTGGTGTCACCTCTGTTACCTGCACAGAGGGAAAATAGGGGAAATCAAGATCTGTGAGGTCATGTTGTTTCCTCTATTCTTTTTCACACATTCTTACCAGTGTCTTTCAGCAGCCCAGCCCATTTACAATCAAACAAACAAAAATGCTAACCAAACAAGAGAAAGGAGAAAAGAAGTATGCAAGATGTCTTTGCTCAGGGTGTCTCTGTTTCAAAGTGCTTCTACTGAAAATTGTACCTCTCACGATGGAATTTGTGTCAGCCAGCATGTGCATGTTTGTGCCCTCAAAGGAATTGAGACCATGTCAGAGAGAAGGAAGGAAGGACTACTGTTTAATAAGATGGCCCCTGATTATTTGTCCCCTCAAATTAGCATTCCTCATAAATAAGAAAATTCTGGCAGTAACACTAAGGCCTGCTGTGCTGGATTGAGCTGAAGTTGGTCTTTGAGCCTGTGACTCCAAAAGTGAGAGGAGTGTCTCACTCTTAGCACTTTGCTTTGTCACTGATTATCGTTCTTTCAGATGATTTCAAGTGCACCTAGAAGAAATCTGAGAGATCCATGGTATTTTATTTTGAATGTTGCCAATTTTTTACTGATCCATAAAGTGAAAAGTGGTAATATAAATAGAGCAGTGAAAAAAAAGTTTATCCTTTAACACACTTCAAAACAAGTTCAACTCATTATGTGGGTCATTTCTTTATTCTTTTGTCTTACTTTGCTTTTCAGATTATCAGTTTATTAAATGTCTTCACACCACAGAAATCTCTGGAGGAGTTCCAGGATGTGTAAGTAACAGGGGTGGTAATTGAGCTAAAGCTTTAGGAATGTGTAGGGCATTATGGTGTACCTGGATTGCAATAACTCAGCAAAACACAAAGGTTATAGCCCCCTCTAAAAAAGATAGTGTGAGTCTAGTGGGTAGAAAAATATTCTGAATTCCCATATTTGCAGCTCTTTTGACAATTTAAGGTGAGAAACACCAGGTTTCATATTTGTTGTGATATGACCTTTGTCTGTGTATTGTGATTTGCCTGGGGAACTAGGGGTAGGTGTAGAAGACAGTCAGCATCTCTGTTAGAACCTTGCCCTCCTGGACAACTGATGCCTTAGAAAGGCTGACCTGGGACAGAGACTGAACAGAGCAAAAGGATAAACCAGGTGTTTATTAAAAGGCCTCAATGGTACACCTGGGCAGCACAAGAGCACGGCCGGGCTACACCCAAGATGAACCCCAAAATGGTCACAAAATGGACGACTGGTCACGAGGTCTTACACTTTTATTAGTTTTGGTCTATTAGCATATTGGAGTTAATTGTCCAATTACAGCTTCAGATCATGAAGCTCCATCCTCCTTGTTTTTTCTTCTCACTTCACTGTTGTTTTTGTTCTTGGGCCTGAAAGTTGTATCGGTTGTCCTTGGTCCCAAGCTAGAAAAGGAATTGTTCTGTCTACCTACTCTGTGAAGAGAGCTTACCAACACTTAATATGAAACCGAGAGTTACACACTAAAACAACACAGAATCTGAAAAATATAAAAGCTAAAACTTAAGACATCACAACCATTACTGTGCCTAGTACAAGCCTGCTGTGAATGAAATTTTAAGTATTCTCTGTTTCATATTGTTGCTTTCCTTTTATCTTCCTGTCTTTCCCATATTCTGTGTACATTGCATAGAAATGTGTTCTTATTCTGTAGTCTGATACCAGCAGTAACCAATTAATTGTAATGATAATTTTGTGAAGTCATGCAAGCTTAGGAGGATTTTTGGAGGTGTTTTGCATGCGGATGCATATTTTACCCTCTCAGACACGTCTATTTCTCTCAGATTCTATGTGTACTGTGGTAGCCATCCTTCCAGTGGTGAAAGGCTGAGCAGTTATATCATTTGGTGCTTGTGGGTCTTTTGGGTTTTGTGCATTTCTGTGCAGTGCTGCCTGATTGCCCATGTAGGGTATAGTCTCTGTCATGGGGAAATGCACCAAGAAAGGGCAAATAATCCACCAGTTTTCCTTGAATGCTAAAAGAGTGAGATACAAACTCTGCAGTGAGATATCAACACCACCATGATGCTGTGGTTAGTGGGCCCAATCTCCAGCTGTGTTACTCCCAGTCATCAGAACTAAAGTGAATTTTGAAGCAAGAAAAGGCATTGTTACTTATTTGAGATGATGCTGTGATTTGCATTCAACACAAAAAAATAACCCTGTGGCTTTGCTTTTCCATTCAGCTACTTGGTAATGGAGTTAATGGATGCCAACCTGTGCCAGGTCATTCAGATGGAGCTGGACCATGAGCGAATGTCTTACCTTCTGTACCAAATGCTCTGTGGAATCAAGCATCTTCACTCTGCAGGGATTATTCACAGAGTAAGTGGCCTTTGGCTTAAAACTTAACGCAGCATATGAAATGATTGTGAAGACTTTAAATGCCAGTTGACTCTCTTGTGTACTGTGGATCAAAGCCCTGTCTCCCAGTACAATGAATATAAACATAAGAACCATAGTCAGAGGTCAGGGGCTTGGCATTTGCCATCTTTTACATGTGCTGAAACAAACGGAAAGGCTGCTGAGTCTATATTAAATGCATCTTCTCATTTTGCTTTTCCACATTAGTGCTGTGCCTGGTAAGGATGTGGTACCTGGCTGTGGATGTGTGATAGCTGATAGCAGGGGGATCAGGTCTTGTCACTTTGAGCAGGGAGGAGTTCTCAATGGATTGAAAATACCCTGACTTAACTTCTTTATTGAAAAGTTCTTTTATTAATATGGGATTTCCACATTTAAAAAAAAAATTAGAAAAAAGCTTTCCTAAAGAAAAGAAAGGCTGATAAAGTAGGTTACATAGTGGATGTTCTACAAAGTTCTCCTTTCTTAGCATGTCCTGTGTTTAGCAGAGGGTTATAGATTTGACTGTCAGATAGTCATCCAGCAAAGGATGAGTTGAATTATTATAAATGAAGCATTAAGGTATCTCCACATGTGCAGTTGGAATGTCTCTATCAGGCTCACAGCATTAAGAGAAAATAATCTAATCAAAACATCACTCTAATACTAATCCTAGCTTCTTGATCTGCTAAATGCAATTAATTTAATGCCAGTAGGCTCCTGTTATCCAGGTAAAGCCCCACAGTATGCTGAGGCAGAACAACTTCCATAACAGTTTGCTAGAGAAACAATAGCAAGGGTTTGCTATATATTTACAAGTATTTCTGATAGTAACTGGGTCAGAGGAGGGAAAGAGTATTTGAAGGGTGACCTAAAGTATCTGTCCATATCACAGCCGTGCCTGGCTTTATAAAGGACAGTCACATGGGGTTTTTTCACTGTCTTTTGCAGGATTTAAAACCAAGTAACATTGTAGTAAAATCGGACTGCACGTTGAAGATTCTGGATTTTGGACTGGCCAGGACTGCAGGCACTAGCTTCATGATGACCCCGTATGTGGTGACACGTTACTACAGAGCACCGGAGGTCATCCTGGGAATGGGCTACAAGGAGAACGGTAGGGCTGCAGTGTCACTGCACAGGGTCCCCTCACGGGCAAGCTCTGCTTCCACCATTGTAAGGGAGACCCAAAGGAGGGAAAGGAAACGTAATGGGAAATGATGGGAAATGACACCTGGAATTAGAACAGTTCCTTACTGTTGTGAACTGCAGCTACAGAATGTCTTTGGGATGCACTGCTGGTGAACTTATCAGTGTGGGATTGCAGAGTAACAGGAAACTTATTCTTAGTTACGCTTGAAGTTACAACTACAGTCAGCTCGTTTTGGCCAGAATATCTTTTTCTTCTGTGGCTGTGAAACAACGTGGGAACCACAGGAACTGCTGAACGAGTGATGTGTTCTAAATTTGAGTCTGGATCTCTGAATTGTTTGATGGAACAAGGAATACAAGCTGAAATAAAAAATCCTAGCCCTTCCAGAATTCCACTAAATCCAGAGCTAGATCTGAATTTCAGGAATTAATTCCTTCTTCATGATAAATTTAACAAAGTCCCAGATGTTGCTGACAGGTTTCATTTCATCAAGATATAGGTATCAATTTTGCAGCTTGAGTTTGTTATTTTTTTTTAAATGGAAAGAAGAATTGCAGAGAAGAGGAAAAAGCTGAAACTAAAAAAAAACCAAAACAAAACATATAATTTGTATGTTATGTCCCTAGAAGTAAATAGGATATTCTTCTGAATAGTCTGAGAGAGATCTTGGTTCTCAGAAATATTGTGAGGAGCAGGTGGGGGTGCTTGCTAAGCTAAGGGAAAACTTTTTAAGTTGTTCTCATTTTGTAACAAAACTGAGAATTGCATCTGAGTGCCAGGTAGACCAGGCAGGGAAGGAGGAAATATTCTTTGGCTCAGATTTTGCTGTCAAAGGTATCATTTATCTGTTTGAGGAGACTTTTTGATGGCAAATACAGCAAATGTGACAAGACTAGGAATTTATTAGAAAGTGTCCTACTTGATTTATGTTGAGGAGGTTAGTTAACCTGCAGGAGAACTTTTACTAAAGGCCAACTGCATCCTGTAAAGAGTGGTGAAACTGATTTTGGGAGCTGATTCCATTACTTTAGCACTACTAAAAACATAATCACACAACCTTTTCTGCAATTAGCAAGTCCCTGTATTAATTATTTATAATGTTCATGAGTTTAAAGTATAAATTTTAATACAAAAGTCTAAAAAGAGATTTTATTATTATTATTATTATTATTATNAAATGAATTCTTCTGTTGTTTTTTTTCCCCTCCAGACTTTTAGTAGATGATTAGGATTATTGTTGTTGTTATTGTCCATGAAAGGACAGAGAGAGCATTTGCTTTTCACATGATTAAAACTGCACCAAGAAAAAGTTAGACACACTTTTGTGATGAAGTACACAGCTGGGAAAGTTCTAATGTTTGCCACATCCAAGGGTCCTGTCAAATGCCCATTGAAGTTAGCACAGAGACTTCCTTTGACTTCCCTGGGCAATGAATCTGGCTTAAGAGCAATGATCTTATCTTACTTGGACAAAGCCAAAATAAAGAGAGGAAGAAAACAAAATATTTGAAAATGAAGCTCAGCTGTCACAGGAGCTGCTCTGCTTGGAGGCTCTGACCCAGCTCCCAAGGAAGTCAACGGGAAGGGTTGTTCTTTGCTTCCCTGCTCTGGCCTATGCTGCCACATTACTGAAGCTCCCTGACTTTTTTCCCCTCTGACTATGTACACTGCCTGTATAAGGACTGTTCACTGCTTTCATTTTCTTTCTGCACTTGGTTGGCTAAAGATGCATAATTATCACCAATTTGCTGCACTTCTATGGAAGGTCCCAAAACTATCACTAGGAAGAAAACTCTGCCACTGCCTCCGGCATGCTTTTGCTGTCCCATGCCCCTGTTACCTGTACCCTCCTTTTCCCAAATGGAACATTTCACCTTTATTTTACCAAGAAATGAGTTGTTTGTTTGTTTCTTTGGTTTGTTTTGGATTGTTTTTGAAGGTTAAGAAAGGGGAAGAAAAAGAGGAAAAAAACTGGTTGTGTAGGTCAAACATGACCAGAAAATGAGGATTTCAGGCTCAGAAACAACATAGTCTTTTAAAGCATTTCAAAGCAGTTTTTTCCTCTTAAAAAGACATAAAAGACAGGTTTGTTCTTTTTTTTTTTTTTCCTGTGAGTACTGTGTCACTATCTATCCAGCATTTTTTCTTTAAAGACTTAAAGGGCAAAAAAAAACCCACCCTATTCAAGTGAAGCAGATAAGGTAACTGTGCATATTTCATCTGAAAGCTGAAAGCAGGATTGGGAATTGGAAATGCTCTTTGTCTTGTTGATATTTGTCCTTTGGAGCTTTTGTTATAGCATTTATTTTGAGTACCTACACAGTACAAAACAGAGTCCACTCTGTTCATGCTCTCTGGGTATGGAGGTACAGGCAGATACACCTAGATAGGTACCTATAGATAGGACATAAGTATAGATCCTGAAAGTGGGGTTTTAAATAACCTTTAAGGGTGGTATTTGTCCATATGGCCTTTACTTGTGTGAGCAGTTCCATTTGGAACCTCTTGTCAGCTGCTGCTGAGAGAATTAGTGCTGGAGAACAAAGCCTAGAAATTGCAAGTAGGATTTATTCCAGATTATCATTATCTGGTTGTTTTGGGGTTTTTTCATAAAAAAAAAAAAAAAAAAAAAAAAAGGAGTTGTTTTTTAGCCATAAATTCAGTGTATACCACGGTCTGTGCACTTGTTACTTGATCTTTACTTGCTAGCTCTGGACCTTTACCCAAAATGTTAAATTTAAACTTTTTCAACTGTTGTTACTAACTGCTGTTGAGCTGACTGACACAGCTTTTATTTATTTAGTTACTTATTTTAGCTTTTGGTGAGCCATGAAAAAGAAACCCAACAAAACCACAAAACAAACTGTACTGTTCTGATCAACCTGCTCTTTTTCCCCTCCTTTAGGAGTGAAATGTCGTAGTTAACTGCTTTTTTTCCCTCCTTCTTCACTTCCCTGTCTCTGCTGTTCTAGTGGATATATGGTCTGTGGGATGCATTATGGGAGAAATGGTTCGCCACAAAATCCTCTTTCCAGGAAGGGACTGTATCCTTGTGCCATTTGCTGCAGCTTCACCTATTATTTGTTCCTCTCCTCCACCCCATCCCTTTTACCATAAAATGACTATACCAGGACTGTAAAGATAGAAGCAGAAAGTTGAATCCCAGAGGTACGGCTAAATGAAAATAGCACACTACTGATATGCACAAAATTGAAAATGAAAAACAGATGCACAGAATTATTTCAGTCAATTAAGTTACTCTAAAACCTGCAATCATTCCATTTTATATACTGTTTATGTCATGTCAATAAGCAGTATAGAAAACTAGCATTACGATGGCAAATTGGATGGCTTTATTTACTATTCTTCAAAGGAAAAATAAGAAAAAAAAGAAAAAAGTCCTAACTTGGCCCATCTCATTCCTGTAGATCTGTTTTTCTGCTTTTATGTTTTGGAAATATTGACTTCATAACATTTGTGGTGACATCATAATCTTTTGCTTGCTAATGCATCATGGGTTTGGATTCATCTCAATGCTGTATAGGCTCAGTGTTGAGTCAATACAACATTTTTTTTTTTCTTTAAAACAAAATTAAGAATTTGACTCAACCAGTTTAAGGCAACCGGTTATCTGCTGTGGTTTCCAAATTGGCCTGAAATCAGATTCTCTTGATTTAAAAATGAACTTCCCTTTACTTGCATGAGGTCTGTGTCATCAATTAAACTGTATTTCCCTCCCATCTTGTTCTTCTTGTGTTGGGTGATATTATTTTTACCCCTTCCAAGGTGGTGAAAGCAATATTAGAAAATGAAAACAAAAGAGGAGCTGTCTGTTTAGTCTCCTGTTTATCACAGGCTAAACCTGCCCATGCTGGCTTGGAAATGTTAGTAAGCGTGTTTTGCCCATCAGAATGAAATGAAGCAACATAGCGTATCTTCACTTTCAGAAACAAAAAGGCATATTTTTTTCAGCTAGTTGGCAGAAATGCACCACGAAAATCTGGCATCAGCAGCCACTGGCAGTTGGTGTGAAGAAAAACCAGCTTTCACAAACATGTAGCCATGGAAGAAATTCTTTTTTTGCTGACTTTTGAGTAATTCCTGTCATGTTTGTCAAAGTTGGGTGCTGCCTGTCCTGTTTTCACAGCTCTGTCAACTTTCTCTGGGAGCTAGGCTCTGCTTGGTGGCCCAGTGAAGATTCAGTTCCACTTCACTGTCAGGGAGATGGAGGGACAGCAGGTCAGGGAGTCACAGTGCTGCTGTCACCCCCTGTTTGCTGAGGGGGTGACAGCAGCACTGGAACGCCTCCAGTCCTATAGGAAGAGGGGCTGGAAAGTTATTGGATGCAAAACAAAGCGGAGAGGTTAAAATGGTGATTTTTTTTATTAGTAGGTAGCTTTGAGATGCTTAAAGGTGCTGAGCTGTCCCTGCAGCATGAGGAGCAGGCTGCACACCCACCTTTAGCTGTAACCTCAAAGTGCAGAGCAGCCCCCAGCATTCCCAAGACTGTAATTCAGTGTGATAGTTATTCTGTGTTTCAGTGGTAACACCACCTCAGAAACACCATAATAACTCTTCCTCCAAACAATCCACTCTTTTCCTCTTAAAAACCAAACCAAAACAAAATGAAACAAAAAAAAAATCAAAGAAAAAATAAACTATCTATAATACACTTGAGGTTCAGCTGTAAATACTGAGGATATTTCCATTTAATCTTTTCTGAGAGAAGTCTGAAATTTTAGTTGAAAAGCAGCTAGAATTCATACAAAGAATGGTTTCAGGATAAAAGCATAGTAGCATAGTTAAAGGGTTCCTCTCCTTTTTCAACAACAAATTAGGAGATATGTTCTTTTGCTTATGTCTAGAAAAAAAGTTAATGCTATATACTTTAAGCAACGTAGCTTTAAAAAAATCCCTCAAATATGAGAATTACTTTGCTTCTGTCTGGCTGTGGAAACGGTCTCTTATGACAGCGTTATGTTCAGGGATAGCAGTAAAATATTTTTAAAATATCTTTTAACATTTCAGCATCAGCTGAAAATAACAACTGAATTTTTGAATAAATGCAGCAAACATTGTGTAAATTGTAGGATAGTCCTACTTTTTAAATGATTGGAAATACCATATCCTGAAATAGAATGTATGTGGGCTAGGTCACAATTACTACCGTGCTTTAATGGTGGGTTTATTCAGGTGAGTGGGAAGTTTAAAAAACAAAAAAAAAGAGAGAAAGAAAAAAAAAAATCTGTACATTCATTTCCAAGTCAGTACTCATTTGTTAACCAGTTTGACCCCATGAATGAGTTGTCTGTGTTGAAAAGACTGGTTTGTGTATGGTTACATATGATTTTCCACCCCTCCATGGCTGTTGATGAGCAGATCTAGTTTCCCTCCCAGGTGCAGGAAGAGCTGGAGAAGCATTTGTG
Source organism: Tichodroma muraria (assembly GCA_013390105.1). Classification (NCBI taxonomy): domain Eukaryota; kingdom Metazoa; phylum Chordata; class Aves; order Passeriformes; family Sittidae; genus Tichodroma; species Tichodroma muraria. The sequence goes on from WAAG01004095.1 coordinate 20,080, forward strand.
CAGCTGCAGGTAAACTTCACAGAAGCACATTACATGCTTCCCTTGGGCTTCTTAAGGCTTTCCAGCAGAGAGTTTTCTAGCTGAAAGAGGCAAGTCTGTATGGAAATCAAAAATATCAGTTCTTTGTAATCATTCAAAAGACTGTCTACTGTGTGCACTTGCTATCAATATGAGCTTACTCATATTGATATTTCTAGTCTGGAGTAGGAACATTTGTGTATGGCCCAGTATACACCTAATAAAAAACTCACAGCTTCTGCCATGTATTATGGAAAGAAAATATTTTAAAATTTAATCTCACCTAAACCATCCCGCTGAGTTACCACTGCACTCAGGTGCTGCTGACGTGAAATGAAACTTCATTTTTAAAGTCTTTGTGGAAATTAAAACATGGAGGAGATTAATTTCAGAACCTCTCACCTACATAAAAAAGAAACTCATTCTTAAGCTGCTATGAGAAAGCTCTGGAATCTGGATAGACTACAGCTGGTTTTCAGACAAGAACAGCCTCCTGGAGAGTTCTGGGTAGAAATTGCCTGGCAGGTAC
>WAAG01004096.1:12734-43496 GCA_013390105.1 Tichodroma muraria
GGCTGGGCTCCGCGCCGGCTGCAGGATGCGCTTTCCGCAGATGCAGCCGAACGGGAGCGATGCTCCAGGCGCGCTCCGGCAGCCGGGGCAGCATCGCCGCTGAGCGTTCTGTGAATATTTATAAAGACGAAAGTTTTGAGCCGTGTCACTGGAGCCAGCGTGTCGCGCCAGTGCTTTCCCTGATGAATATTTCAATTATTAATTGCTGCCGTGCGGCTGCTCGGAGCAGCGGAGCCTTCAGCCGGCTGTTCGCCCCTCGCCGCGGAGGGGTCGGAGCTGTGCGCGCAGTTTTGCCTCGGCTTTATGCTTTTTGGTAGACAGAAGTAAAAATAAACGCGAGCCGTGAGCGCTGTGGCGTCCGCTCGATTCCGCGTGATGATTTCCAGCCTTGCCGAGCTCGAGCGTCTCTTGTGGCTCGGGAGAAAACAGTCGGTGCTGCTCTAACGAAACGGGAACATCAATTATTCCCCAGCGGGAGACCGCTCGACGAACCTGCAGAGGTGGTTTTGCTGTGGGAACCCATTTGCCTGGCGAATTTAAGTTGAGGAAAAAAAACCCCAAAACACGTTTCTGCCGTTGCCTTTGGTTCTCCAGACGCGTTTGAAGGCAGCTCCTGGCGCTGTGGGTGAGGTTCGGTGTGAGCAGGGAAGCCCAGGCTGCAGCCGCTGCTGCTGCTGCTGCTTTGGGGCTGCCAGGGCCGTTTGCTGCCCACCCTGCCGTGCCCAAGGAGACACAAACCCTTGTCGGGCTGAAGGGACGCTCCTGACATTTTCCGTGCTCATCACGAAATCGGGAAACCACGGAAAGCATCGCTTATTCAGGGTAAAATCCTTTCGTTAACTCCTCCTCTTGTTTTTTTTTTTCCGTTTTTTTTTTTTTTTTTCCCCTTCCGAAGTGGATATTTGGAGCTCATTCCCCGGTGGTGGGATTTTCCCCTTCTTCCAGCGTGGAATTCGTCCCGGTGTTCCCGCCCGTGTACACAGCCACGGTGCCGCCTCACGCCAGGAAGGGCTGGCTTGATAAAAGGCTGCCCAACTGCAAAGTAAGTGCGCTGCTGGCGTGCTGAAGGGGTTTTAGGGCTGGAGTACAAGTACGAGAGCTGAGGAGTGTTGTGGGTTTGGGGGTGGGAGAGGTCGGTGTTTTGTCAGGAAAACCCTGCCGAGGAGGAATGCTGGAATGTTGGAAGGAGCAGGTGATGGAGCAGCAGTTACAGCTTCGCTGTGCCCAAGTTTAGTAAGACTAAAACGTCTTTGATATTTATTCCTTTGAGTAGAATCTCGTCATTTTCCTACCAGATGTGATTATGGGGGGTTTCCATCTCCCTTTCTCTCTGGTTTTCCCACTGTTTGTCCCAAAGGGGTGCCAGAGTCCAGCGCTGGCAGAGCAGTGTCACCGTGGGCACTGCCACGTCCCTGGTGCCAGGGTGGCCCTCGGCGTCCCGTGTCCCCGTCCCACCTCTGCTCCCCACATCTGCCCCTTTGCCAGCTGAGTGCTGAACACCTGGGTTTGTGCTGCTGTCCCTCAGCTGCTCTGTGCCTCTGTCCCCACCCCTGTCCCTCAGCTGCTCTGTGCCTCTGTCCCCCTCTGTCCCTCAGCTGCTCTGTGCCTCTGTCCCCTCCGTCCCTCAGCTGCTCTGTGCCTCTGTTCCCACCCCTGTCCCTCAGCTGCTCTGTGCCTCTGTCCCCTCCGTCCCTCAGCTGCTCTGTGCCTCTGTCCCCTCCGTCCCTCAGCTGCTCTGTGCCTCTGTCCCCCTCTGTCCCTCAGCTGCTCTGTGTCTCTGTCCCCACCCCTTTCCCTCAGCTGCTCTGTGCCTCTGTCCCCACCCCTGTCCCTCACCCCTGTCCCGGCTGGGGAGGTGGCCGCAGTCCCGGTGCCGATGGGGTCACTGCAGTGGCTTGGCAGGACAGTGCTGCCTTCGGGGTTCCTTGCCTCCCGTGCTGGTCAGCCACGTCAAAGGCAATTAAATTCTGAGCGGTCGCTCCTCTCCAGCCTCAGCACTGAGGGCGCAGGGAGCGCCTGCTTCGGGAGGCTGAGGCTCTGCCTGTTGAAACACCGAGCCAAAGACGCTTCGTTCTCACTCGTATTTCTCAATTTTGTATCTCAAACCGTAACGTTTCTCTTTCTTTCTGTTGGACAGATCTACTTGAACAATGCCTTTGCCCTGGATTCGGCCTGGATCCAGCCTGAGGAGTCCAGGCTGTTCCAGGGGGCTGAGAAGCCTCTGCTGCTGAGCAATCAAGTAGCCATGGCTGTAGCCAGGCCAGCTGCTGCCTCCAGGCCACTGCCCACGCTCGTCCTGGCCCCTCAGCTGATCCCAGGTCAGGAAATAAGTACATCAATAATTAAGTACTTGCCTGTTTCTCGGTGGTTTTCCCTTAATGCATCCCCCAGAGAGGCAAAGCTGCTCTCTGAAGCAAAGGTTCGCTTCCGTTCAGCTGCACATCTCTTGCTTGAGCAGAACCTCGATGGCCAAGTGCAGTTCACCCTCTGAACGACTCAGAGGGGAGGAGAAGGCCGTGTGTAATTACAGCAGATTGTGCCAGGCTGTTCTCTGGCTGCTTGGTGACCTCTGCAAGGAAGGCACCAACCACTCCCCACCTACTGAGTTTATTTTTCAAACAAGAAATCGCTGACAGCCTAAATGATTCTGTGGCACAGTCCGTGCAGGATTCTGCTGGCTGCTCATTTTCAGAGTTTGGTGGGGTCTGTGTAGACAGCCAGCAGGAGAGAGGAGCTGTGGATCCATCATCTCATTAAGGCTCAGTCATTTGTGAAATAAATTCCATTAATCTGCATAACTGAACAGAAGAACTTAAAGTTATAAATATAAATATTAACTGTGTAAATATTCTGCGACGCTTTAGGTAACTAAGATTTATACCTGGAAAAGAACATTTATCCTTGGACAAGAGCAGACCATGCATTCCAGTAGGGCTGAATCTCTGTTTTGTCACTGCAGGAGTGAATTAAAAGAGCAGTTCTATACAGAAGGTTGAGGAGAAAAGTGCCACTGATGTTTCAGTCCCTAAATACGCTCTTAAACTGGGAATTAGAATTACTGGCTTGCTGCCATTGTTCCTGCCTTCCTCAGAGCAAAGGTGCAGTCCCTGGGGTTGAGAGCAGAGCTCCCCTTTCCGTGGGCTCTCCCCAAAGGCAGTTTGTATTTCAGAGCTGTGCAGCACCCAGGACGTTGTGTTTGCCATCAGTGCTGGGGGAGATCCTCGCTCCCGGGCTCGTTTGCCAGCTGGATTAATTAGCAGGGAATGCCCTGGCACACGTTGGCCCCTTCAGGCTGGGTCTATATTTTGGTGTTTTAGCAGAGCTGTGGCTCAGCTGTCCTCTCCTCCTGCCAGCACTGCCCAGGGCTCAGCTGGAGAAGTCACTGCTGTGGGGAAACCCTGGTATTAGTTAATTTTTACTTATTAGAGGATTTATTGGTATTTATTACACATAAAAGCAGCCGCATGCCCGGGCTGCCTGGGGAATCCCAGGAGGGGTGTGCTGCTGAGGGAGGGGGCCTGGGCAGGGGAGCCACAGCCCCTCCTGTGTCTGCACATTTAAAAGACTTCAGTATTTTAAAATCTTTCAGTATTTTAAACGTGCACAAGCGTATTTTATCACATGCAAAATGGCAGAGATAAGGCAAGAGTGCTCCTGGGAGCAGCTCAGGGGCAGTGCCAGGCAGAACAGGGACACTGCCAGCCTGGGGCCACCTCTGCAGGGACCGCGGGAGGGGAAGGGATTCCTCCCCCTGGCCAGTGCACGTGCCCATGGCTGGGTTCAGGGCTGGCTGCCAGCTGAGCAGGGAGAAGCTCAAACCCCCCCNACCCAGAGCCACCCCTGCCATGGCAGGGACACCTCCCACTGTCCCAGGTGCTCCCAGCCCCAGTGTCCAGCCTGGCCTTGGGCACTGCCAGGGATCCAGGGGCAGCCCCAGCTGCTCTGGGCACCCTGGGCCAGGGCCAGTCAAGAATTCCTTCCCATCCTTCTTGAGATGTTGCTGTGGTCGGTGCCAGTCCATCACGTCCCGGGCTGTGTGGGGACTCCAGAGCTCGTGAGGGACGTGTGGCCTTTCCTGCAGGGCGGCCCCATCCCTGTCCTGCAGCCAGAGCCAGGAGCTGCTTCTCCAGGTGTTATGGCAGCACTGGAAGTATTTCCTATGTCATATCTGCACTTAATGTGAAGAGTAATAAAAATCCTGGGAGCAAATTGCTCAGTTAAGTGGGATAAAGGGGAAGTTAATCAGGTTTCTGCGCGGGATTCATTTCGGGGACGGCAGCTCTGCCTTCCCCAGTTATCAGTAATGATATAATTGTTTTCTCAATGGAGCTGCAGCGTTCCTCAGATAAAGGAGTGAGCACGAGGCTGGCGAAGGGGAACGTGCATAATTTCACAGCTGCAGCTCCAAGGTGTTATTTGCTGCGAGAAGCAGCAGTTATTATTGCCTCTGGGTGCACAGGGTGAGTTGATGTGCTGTGTGTGGAGTGCTCCCGAGGAGCAGGGTGGCCCTTGCCCCCGGCAGCGACTCCTGCTTCACGAGAGGCGCTTTGGGGAGGAAGGCAGCGCTGGGACGTTGCTGCAGAGAGAGCACTGGCATTTCTGTGGAGGAAGGATTCACATCGCTGCGCTCTCGCTGTGTGGGCGAGGTCGGGGCTGGCCGGGTGCCCTGTGCCACCTGTGCCTGTGCCAGCTGCGTGCCCTGCACGAGCCCGGCGGCTGGCAGGACCCCGCGGTGGCACCCGTTAACGGGGGCTGGAGCCCTGTGGCACGGGACGTTCACTGATGTCATGTGGAGCTGTGGCGGGGTAGCCTGGCACTCCTGGCTCTCATCTCGTGGCCACCCATGCTCGCTGGCCAAGGGGGTGCTCCTGTGCCTGTATCTGGGAAGGTTTTCATGGAATCGTGGAATGGTTGGGGTTGGGACGGACCTTAAAGCTCATCTTGTTCCCTGTGTCCCCGTCTTAGAGACAAGGATGTGTGGGACATCCCAAGGAGATTAACATTTGGGTCCTTCTCATTCGTGTCTTTTCTTTCTCCTAATGCCAGCACCCTCTACAGAAGCGAGGCACTCTCAGCACTGGCACTGACATGCAGATACACATCCAAACACGTCCAGTTTGCTAGGTAATTCCAGTTTACAGATTAGGAACTAAATAGGGCTGCTCTCTGTTAAGTTTGGGTCCTATTTTCTCATGAAATACACCACCCAGGATCTCTGACCTCCTGTATTTCCCAAGCAGGAGCTCTGTGTTTGAAGCACATCTCCATTTACAAGCACTCAGGTTTTGGCTTCCCAAATTGGATTATCTTGTACTTAAGTGCGTGTGCTGGTGCTGCCTGTTTGGAGACAGAGAATGGCACAGCAGGACCCCATTCATGTCCCTGAAAAGCCATCAAACCTCTCTTTGTTTGTGGAGCATTCAGGCACTGCCAAGGAGTGCTTTATTAGATCTGGGAATGCTTGGCTTTAACCACAGCCTTCACAAAGTTTTTGTTTTGCTCATTAAGATTATGGGGGTTTTGCTGCTTTTCCTGTTGTCTCCCCAAATCAAGAGAAGCTTTGAGTGAAGTTTGTTTTCCCACTTAAATTACAGAAATGAGCCCACGAGCAATGTCTGTATGGGCAAGGCTGGTGGTTCTGACCTTTCCATAGCATCATCCCAGTGGACCCCCAGACCTCTTGGTGAATGAATCCAGCTCTCCCCGTGCTTCCAGGGCAGGGGGTGTCTGTGAGGAGCCAGGGATTTGTATTTATTGCACATGAGCAGAAAAGTGAGCGGGGCTGTTCCTGGCAGTCACTGGGGGTTACAAGGGCAGTGCCAGCAGCTGTTTTCTCCCACGGAAAGCAGGGATATCAGGAAAGCAGGGACATGCCTGTGCTTTCCTTTGCCCTGGGTCATCCCTGTGTTCCCTTTGCAGTGGGACATCCCTGTGTTTGTTCCCTTTGTCCCTGTGTTTCCCTTTGTCCCTGTGTTTCCCTTGGCAGGAATATCGGGGTGTTTAGAGTATTTTAGGAACACTAAACACAGACAAAAGCTCAGCTTGACAAAGCAGACTTTCATTGCACACCAGGTGGAGTTTTCCACAAATCCGAAGTCACCCATTGGAATCTCCACACGCCCTCCTGCCTCACGCTCGTTGTCACCTCCTCCTGCAGAGTCGGGTGTCACCTGTCACTGCGCCTGCCGGGACCCTTTGGGGTCCCTGCTGTCGTTTGGGGACTCAGGTTTGAGCCGGGTCCAGCTCAGGCTCACAGAAGCCCGGGTCAGTGCGAGGAGGAGGTGCCACGTCTGTCCGGATCCGCTCAGGTGGGATTCCTGATGGGTTCCTTTGATCTCAGGGTACAAAGGGCACAACAGCAAGGGACTGGATTTTTACTCGCAGCAACAATGCACTTTATTGAGTGCCAACAACAGGTTATGCAATATAGAGAGGGAGAGAGATAAAGGAGAGAGAGAGAGAGAAGGGGGGGGGTAGCAGCTCCCAAGGACGAGATGAGGTCCTCGCGCGTCTTCCTTCCGTGGGGAGATCTCCAGGGACCACCGTCCCAAAGTCTCCTTTTATCCCTTTTTTCGAAGCGACTGGCTTTTGGCCAACAGGTGGGAACTTTTGTGTTAAAAGTTGCTCTTTCTTCTCGAGCAGCAGGTGTAGTGTACAAAACAATCAGTTATTGATCAGTGTCCATTGGGGCCAGGGTACCGTGACACCAGCACACTGCACCTGAGAGCCATCCTTGGCACACATCCACCCTGGACCAGGCCAGAAACTCTCACACAGTCTGTGAACAATCCTCGGCACACATCCACCCTGGACCAGGCCAGAAACTCTCACACAGTCTGTGAACAATCCTCGGCACACATCCCCCTCTGGCCAGGCTGGGCACAGTCTGCTGAGGAGGGGGTCTCTAACTCGGGGTCTCAGCCTCTGCCCTCGAGACACTCGTGAGGCAGAGGAAGGATCTTCGGACTGTCCCTTGGAGTCCCCTCCGGCCGTGTCCAGGCAGGTAAAGGCCTGTAAAGCTTTTTTGTAAAGTGCAAAAGCTTTCAGTAGACCCTGAGCAACTTGGCACAGCTGGGAACATCTGTCTGCAGTCAGAAGGGGGTTGAGGGTGACACTGGCACCATCAGCCTCTGTCTGCAGCTGAGGTCAAAGGAAGGGACAGTGAATCCTGCTTGAAGTCTTGGGGCTTAAAAATGCAGAGAATCCTACTTAAAAATAGTGAAAATTCTGCCTAAAGACTCAGAGCTTAAAGATGAAGAAAATCCAACTTAAAAATACTGAAAATTCTACTTAAAGATATCAGAGCTTAAAGATCCAGAGAATCCTTCTTAAAAATAGAGAAAATTCTGCTTAAAGCCATCAGCTGGGCTGGGGGGTGTGAGGGGCTGGGCTGGATGAAAACACAGAGTTCCTTCCAAGAGACTTTGGGAACTCCTGTGACAGCAGGACTGGTGCCAGGTGATGGTTTTTGGAAAAGGAACACTGGAAGTGCCCAGGGAGGGTTGGAGTGCCCATCCCTGGAGGTGTCCAGGGAATTCCTGGAGGTGGGTGGCACTCGGGGCTCTGGGCTGGGGACAAGGTGGGGATGGGGCACAGCTGGGACTCGATGGTCCTGGAGGGCTTTTGCAGCCTCAGTGGCTCTGGGATTCAGAGGGCAAATTTTCACCTCACTGCCAGGGTGTACCATGGCCTGGCAAAACCAGACCTGGGGAAAACACCATTGCTGGAAAAAATCCTGCATTTTCCCCCTCATTGGAATACCAGTGATGGTATTTTACTCCTCTTTTCATGACTTCATGAATTCATTTGACTTTTGAAATACCCCCTGTAAAGGCGGGGTGATTAATGGTAACTCTCAAACCCTTTCAAGGCCTTTTTGAGGAAAAAAAACTTACAGCAAGATCTGGTTTGTTTGTGAGGAGAACTCCTCAGATGGAAGCCCCCAGCCCTCAGGGGGTCCTGGGGCAGCTGCCAGTGGCTTTGGTGCTGTGTTTGAGAGGATGAGCTGTGGGATGTTGTTGAGCTGAGGCAGAGCAGGACCCCCCTGGCCCCTGCCCCTGCTCTCTCTCCAGCACTGAAACCACAGGGATGGCCCTTCCCCCATGGAATTATTCAGCAGGAGAGAAGGAGAGAGAACTTCATCAAAGGAGGGGAAACCACCCAAACCTCTCCTTCAGCTGAGTGAGGCAACTTTGATCAGGGCACTGATGAAAGTTGAATGAGGAAGCCGAGCTCCAGGAGCGCTGCTCATCGCGGGCTCCGGCTGGCCAGACAGCCCAGGCTCACATTATTTTCCTGTTTTCCTGCCCTCTTTGGGGAAATCACATCCTCCTCTCCAGAAGAAAAGAATCAAATGAGAAGTAAACAACCTTTCTGCTCGTGTGCCCTGCAGGAAGGCACAGAAGAGTCGCGTTTGCAGGCAGCGTTGGTTTTCACAGGAGCTACAGGAGATGTTTCGTGGGGTTTTCCCAGCAGCAGCCAGCTGGAATTGGGAATGAGCACAGGCTCTTGGAGGGCAGGTGTTTGACCTTGCTGAAGGATTGTCTGACTTCCCAGGTGAATGAACAATGAGCTTGTATTTAACACTTGGATTGGTTGGACGCTGATGGTTTTTTATTTTGCTTTTTAATTTCCGTTGTCGGTGTGGCAGAAAAATCTGTTTTCATTTATCCATTGCTGAATGATCAAAACTTAAATATTTGTGGGGTGTTTTTGGCCTGTGTGCCTGTTAGTGCATCTGCAGGTGTTCCTTGGCATGGAGGAACGACTGTGGAAATAATGGACTTTTTTTGGTGACACTGAAAATATTAAACTTCTGTTTTGCTAATGCAGGGCTTATTTTGTTGGGAAATAATTGTTTTTAAAGGGCTGGTGATGCCTGAGGGGCTCCCTGGAGCAGAGGCTGGGCAGAGCCACAGGGATAAAGCAGGGATTTATTAAAAGCCTTCACAGGGTGCACCTTGGGCAGTGCAAGAGCCCGGCCGGGCTGCACCCAGGATGGAGCCCGGGTCAGGAGTTTCACGCTTTTCTCAGTTCTGGCCCGTTTCCATCCGGGTTCGGTGTCCAATGGCAGCTCCAGGTGATGCGGTCCCACCCTCCCGGATTCTCCCCTCGGTTCTCTGTTTGCGCTTTGGGGCCGGGGCTGCAGCGGTGCCCGTGGCTGTGGGGCTGGGAAAGGATTGTTCTGTGTGCCTGAGCTGGGAGGAGAGCTCGCTGCCGCTGCCTGGGGAGTTCAGAGCCACAGCCCAGGGCAGGGCAGGGTGGGGAACGGGAAAGCTCAGACTGGAGGCATCACTGGGACAAAGCTGGGAGAGCTGGGGGTGCTCACCTGGAGAGGAGAAGCTCCAGGGAGAGCTCAGAGCCCCTGCCAGGGCCCAAAGGGGCTCCAGGAGAGCTGGAGAGGGACTGGGGACAAGGGATGGAGGGACAGGACAAAGGGAATGGCTCCTATTGCCAGAGGGCAGGGCTGGGTTGGATTTTGGGCAGGAATTGTTCCCTGGGAGGGTGGGCAGGCCCTGGCCCAGGGTGCCCAGAGCAGCTGGGGCTGCCCCTGGATCCCTGGCAGTGCCCAAGGCCAGGCTGGACCCTGGGGCTGGGAGCACCTGGGACAGTGGGAGGTGTCCCTGCCATGGCAGGGGTGGCACTGGATGATTTTCCAGGTCCCTCCCAACCCAAACCATTCCCTGATGCTGTGATCTTATCCGAGGTCCCTGCTGTGGTTCTCCTACCTGGAGTTGTTGTCGGAGGGCTGCATCCCCCAGCCCACAGCCACCTTCCCCAAACACCCACTCCCTGTTTTCCTTGCTGGGAATCACACAGAAAGAGAAACCTCAGGCAGGCCTGGAGTGAGGAGTGGGGTCAGATGAGGATTTGTGGAGCCACACTCGTCTCCCAGTGCCTGCAGGTTTGCACCCGGGCTGGGAGCTTTGCTGGGTGCCATAATAAGTTGATGATTGCTTAATTTTTGAATCCCAAGCTCAGCGTGGAGGGAGGAACAGCTGCTGTTTGTCAGATCTGCTTTGCTCCTCAAGATTTTTACGACTCCTGCTCTTGTTTATTTAACATGATTAGCCAAGATTGAGCTCTGAAGGTCTTCTCTGAAGCCACTGTCAGGCTGTGGAGTGAATGGTGCTAAAGGGTGCTCGAGCTTTGATTTGGGACATTCCTGGGTTCCATTGGCAGGGGCTGCCCAGGGAGGGTTGGAGTGCCCAACCCTGGAGGTGTCCAAAGAGTTCCTGGAGGTGGCTCTGGGCTGGGGACAAGGTGGGGATGGGGCACAGGCTGGACTCGGTGGGCTGGGAGGGCTTTTCCAGCCTCAGAGATTCCATGAAGTGTCCTGTTGAGTTTTTGGGATGAAGGAGATGTAGAGCTTGTCAAACTCAGGGATTTGTGTGTAGGACACAGGAGAGCAGCCAGGCAGGTGACGGAGCAGTGGGTACCTAATATAGCAAGGAATAAATTCAGATCTGGCATCAGACAGTTACGCTGAGGAAAGCTGAGAATAATTGTGTTCCGTGTGCTCAAATATTTGACTTTTTTATTAAGTTTTTTCATTTAAATGTAATATCTCTGCACAGTTTGTGTGTGAGTCACTGCTGCCTTGTCCCTCTGGGTTATGGTGATGTGCTCACTTCTGTGGGGTTTAATGGCTAAAACTGCTCCAGCCACGAGCTGGGGCTTTGGAATCACGATTAGCAAAGGGCCCCGGGAGTCCTTCAGAAATATCTCAGTCACAGAACAGTTGGGCTTGGAGGGGACCTCTGGAGATGATCCAGTTCAGGCTCCTGCCCAGGCAGGAGCACCTGGAGCAGGTGACACAGGAACGTGTCCAGGAGGGTTTGGAATGGCTCTGGAGAGGGAGACCCCAGACCCTCCCTGGGCAGCTGTTCCAGGGCTCTGCCCCTCCATGGAGAGAAGTTCTTTCTCAGGCTGGGGTGGGACTGGTTGTGGTTTGGTGTCTGGGCGCTGCTCCTTGTCCTGGCTCTGGCACCGCTGAGCAGAGTCCGGCAGCGTCCTCTGCCAGCCCCTGGGGAGATTTGTGGGGATTGATGGGATCCCCTCTCAGCCTTCCCTTCTGCAGACTGAGCAGGCCCAGCTCCCGCAGTCTCTCCTCATCTCAGAGATGCTCCAGTCCCAAAATGACCTCTGTGGCCTCCGCTGGACCCTCTCCAGTAGCTCCTCGACTTTCTTGCTTTGTCCCTGCTCCCAGGAACAGGGACAGGAGCAGAGGGAACGGCCTCAGGCTGGGCCAGGGCAGGCTCAGGGTGGGCACCAGCAGGAATTTCCCCATGGAAAGGGTGCTCAGGCCTTGGAAGTGCCCAGGGAGGGTTGGAGTGCCAATCCCTGGAGGTGTCCCAGGAATTCCTGGAGGTGGCACTCAGGGCTCTGGGCTGGGGACAAGGTGGGGATTAGTCAAGATTCAGACCTGATGGCCCTGCAGGTCTTTTCCTGTGTCAATGATTCTGTGATTCCTGAACTCTGGAGATCAGAACTGAACACAACAAACAGATAATATTCCATGTGGCACCTGCTCAGGCCCTGGTGTCTCTCTGAGGGGACACGCAGGGCCAGGTGGGACGTGCTGCCTCTTTTTCCACCTCGTGTCAAAATTCAGAGTGCTGAGCACACTGTTGTCCCCAAACCCACTGCTCCCCTCCAGCTCACCCTCATGTCTCTCTCTCTCCCGCAGGGGGTTGCCAGAGCAGCCTTAAAGCCGTGGGTGGCACTCAGAGCCTGGCGTTGGTGTCCCTGGAGCCCGAGGGTCCCCCGGGGCCAAGCCTCCAGCCCTGCCACCTCCTCACCTTCTCCCCCATCAAAGTCCCACTCCTGGCCTCGTCTTTCCCAGGTAAGGTCCCTGCTGTGGCCCTGGGAGCAGCTCTGGCAGCACAGGGGGTGTGAGGGGGTGTCGGTGACTGCTGGGCGCTGCTGGGGTTGGATTTGGGGTTTCTGGAGCAGTTTGGAGATGTTCTCTGGGATTGTGTGTCAGGAGTGTGCTCAGAGCTCTGTGGATGTTTGCCACGGGCATGTCCCTGTGACATTTAGGGGCAGCCGAGCTGGTTCCTCCCTCATCTCAGGGGGTTCTGTGGGAAAACCTTCTCTGAGCCCCACCAGCACACCCTCAGCTGAAATGGGCACTCCCAAGGTGTCTGCTCTACGTGGGGTAATATTTGATGAAGTCCTGGGCAGATTCCCTGGGTGTTTGTAGTTACAAACATGCTGGGAGAGCACAGCCTGGATCTTTTCCCCAAGGCTGAGGCGTGGCTGCTGCCTGGAAAAATCGCTCTTTTCTGGGTGTTGAGTGAAACTTTTGGCAGCTGAGGGGGCACTGGGGCATCCCTGCCTGCTGGGCAGGTCTGGCTGACTGGGAGTCCTTAGGGCAATGTTTGTAGCTTGTAGCTGCACTTGGGATGCTTAGGGCCATTTTTAGAACAGTTATCTGCCATTTAAGTTAAAAATGTAAATGAGGGTGCGTTTTCCATCTTTTTGGTAATTGAAGTGTAGCACAGCAAGGCACAGGGAGATTGAATTCTGCAGGAGGTGCAGTTCTGGTTTGGCATTCGTGGGAGAGCTTTAATGAGAAATGGATCCCAGGGATTCTTGTTCCTGCCGAGCTGTCAGTGCAGTCACCTGGAGAAACCCCAGGGGTGGGAAGAGCAAATGGACCCCAGGGGAGTGAGGGGGCAGGAAAAGAAGGCTCAGGGTGGACACCAGCAGGAATTTCCCTGTATTTTTTCCATTGAAAGGGTGCTCAGGCCTTGGAACTGTCCAGGGAGGGTTGGAGTGCCCATCCCTGGAGTTGCCCAAGGAATTCCTGGAGGAGGCACTCAGTGCCCTGGGACAAGGTGGGGATGGGGCACAGGGTGGACTTGGTGATCCTGGAGGGCTTTTCTAACCTCAGGGATTCTGTGGAATGATAAAAGTGCTTTGTACTTAGTCCTAAAAAGGCTGCTGCTGAACGTAGAGCAGAAAGCAGAATTGATGCTGCTGTGGGGCAGGGATGGTGCTGCTTCCCATGGAATATCCTGTGGGACTCCTGGAAGACATTTTGCCTGTTTAGGAATATTTTAGAGAAGGAACCAAAGGAGGAAGAAATCCCTGTTTACCTGCAAAGCTGGATTGCATTGGAGACGTGTTCTCAGTGGAGTGTGGAGAGAGGCTAGGCATGGCTGGGTGTTGTCACCAGGAATCTCTGTCCCTCCAGAACTTTCTGGCTTCCATGACAAGGGATGTGCCAGGCCAGGAGAATTGTCCCTGAGTTGTCCCTGTGCTCTGTGCTCTGCCTGGGTATGTGATGGGCCATCAAACAGCACACTCTGAATGCCTCAGCAGTCACTCTCATCCCTTCCCAATCACTCATGGCAAGCCCACTGAATGGAGAACAGCTTTTTGGGGAAGAGACCTTGGGAATGCCTGACCTGAGCGCAAAGAACCTGAGACTCAGCTGCCCGCTTTGCTCAATTGTCCCCATCTCTGGGGGGAGGGCTGGGGCCTTTGCAGAGCTGCCATAAAACAGGGTCATAGGATTCATTCCACTGTGCTGGAGGAGGAGAGGATGAAGGGGATTGGGGTTGCTTTTGTCACCACAGCTGCCCTGGCGGGGTGGGAAGGAGCCTTGGGGTGCCCTCGGGGCAGGGACCCCTCCGTGCTGTCCTTGGCCTGGGCAGGCCCGGACCTGGCAGAAAGGGAATGAAAACAGGGGAGAAGCAGGTGCAGAACCCTGAAATGCAGCGTGGGCTGCGTCCCACACCCGCTGTTTGGGATAATGCTGTGGCCAGATGTGATGGGACAAGGGGGAGGGTTAAACTGCAGGAAGGGAGTTCCGATTTCCCATTTAGATCTCTGGGAGACCGGGAAGAAATTCATCCCTGTGAGGGTGGGGAGACTGTGTTTTTCCAGATCCAGGGGTGACCTTGGGATTAATGAACCTGTGACCTTGTGGTTAATGACCTCTGACCTTGTTGTTAATGAACCTGTGGCCTTGTGGTTAATGAACCTGTGGCCTTGGGGTTAATGAACCTGTAATCTTGTGGTTAATGAACCTGTGACTTCGTGGTTAATGACCTGTGACTTCGTGGTTAATGACCTGTGACCTCGTGGTTAATGAACCTGTGACCTTGTGGTTAATGAACCTGTGACCTCGTGGTTAATGACCTGTGACCTCGTGGTTAATGAACCTGTGGCCTTGTGGTAAAGTAATGAACCTGTGACCTCGTGGTTAATGACCTGTGACCTCGTGGTTAATGAACCTGTGGCCTTGTGGTTAATGACCTGTGACCTCGTGGTTAATGAACCTGTGACCTCGTGGTTAATGACCTGTGGCCTTGGGGTTAATGACCTGTGACCTCGTGGTTAATGAACCTGTAATCTTGGGGTTAATGAACCTGTGGCCTTGGGGTTAATGAACCTGTGACCTCATGGTTAATGACCTGTGGCCTTGGGGTTAATGACCTGTGACCTCGTGGTTAATGAACCTGTAATCTTGTGGTTAATGACCTGTGACCTTGGGGTTAACACCCTATCCCACATTCTCCTTGTCTAAAGTTTATGAAAGGCCATGGCACACAGTAGCAGTGATCATAAACCCCCCCAAATTAAATTATTTCCAACTTCAGTCTCCATGTTTATGGGTGCCTGGGCTGAGCATTGTGTGTGTGATTACCCCAGTTAATTGATTATCCCGTTAATCCATTCTGTTAGAGATCAGTGTCCTGTTCCTGCCTCGTGCGGTCCTGTGTCTCCAATCAGAGGGATTTACTCGATCAATAGTCTTAGGAGTGAATATTTATTCTTTTAGACCTTTGATTATGGTTAGTTTTGCAGCCTTACAATTAATTCCAGCCTAATTAATACCTTTGGGAATAGCAGGGTGGTAACACAGGGTGGTGTGGGAAGGGCACAGGGCAGGTGAGGATCCAGGCTCTGCTGCTTTTCCATCCTCACGGAAGAAATTCCTTGGAATTCCCTTGAAGCAAATCACCAGGAATTTAGGGGGACTGAGAGTGTGCACAGTGGTCATTTTTAAAAATTCATTTTTAATACAATTTATTTTACATTTTGTAAAGGAAAATCAGAAGCAAAGCTACGAGAGAGCACAGGATATTTAGGGAATTTAAAGCCATGTGCAGCCTTTCCCTGCAGGATGCTGTGAAGGATCCCAGCAGGATCCCTGGAAATGGGGCTGAGCAGACAGGGCTGGGAGGTGCTGGCTGGTGCAGGTTGCTGTGCCTTGGCTCTGCACTCAGTGGTGCTCTTGGGGATTGTTTTGTCACTGTGCTGAGTTTAGAAAAACTCCTAATGATGAAATAAACGTATGGGAGAGAAGCAGCATAAAAATCCTGGGTTCAATAGCAACATAAAATGCTGTTTTATATGGAATAAAATATTGAAGCTTGAGGAACCTGTCCATGGAGTGATGTGTGGCTGGAAAGGCTCCAGCTGAGGCTCTGTGCAGTGAGAGGGGCCTTGGCCCCACATTTCTGTGCTCTCTGCTCCCACACCAGTAAGGTGAACTGAGAAGGTTCCAGCAATGCAATCTCAGTCCCATTTTGGGTTAGTATTGCTTTTATTTCCTTTCTTCGTTTTCCATCTACTGGTGGTGCTGCTCATGCATCTCCCAGGCAAATGTTCCCTTAAATATTTCATGGCAGCCTGGCTGTGAGTGTGGGTTTTGTGCCAGGTTTAACATAAAGACTAAACAGGAGCTTGTGGAGACGCAGCTCCTCACTGTGCTGCATCTTCCTGTGCTCTGCTGGGGGAGGAAACTGCATTTCCCAGCCCTGTCACGCCAAGGCTCTGAAATGTGTCTCAAGGAAACCCTAAATGCATTAAACTTTGCAAAAACCAGCACTTACCTGCAGTAATTAAGGAATGGGGTGTCTGGTAATCTCTGACACCCCTCTGCAGCTACTGCATGAAAAAGTGGGTATTTATTTTCCTCACATGCAGGTTTTTAATGGTAGGAGTGAAGAAGGTAAGAGATGAGTCTGTGGTTATGGACTCTGTAAATTAGCAGCCAGCACAAATATTAAAAAAGGCACCATCTGCCATAGAATCCATTTGCCACCTGTTCCCTGGCTCTCAGCATTATTTAAGGGTTTAAATGTGGTGGTTTAGGCTGCCACGGAACAGCTGGGAAGTGACTGAGCCTTTTTCCTCTCAGCACCTCAGAGCTGTGTGTCAAGGCCAGCTCGGTGCCAGGTTTGTGTCCCAGCTCTGTCTGTGTCTGCCTGTCCCTGGGCAGGGGCTGCTGGCTGAGCCACGCCTCGGAGCTCAGCTGGTGAAGGTTGGGGTGGGGAGGGGAGCAAACGGCTCCTGGTCCCAGCAAAGAGGCAGAGACTGGCCCAGAGGGGCCACAGAGCCTGGGGAGGGGTGGTCAGTGCTGGGGGAAGGAAACGGGGCCCTGGAGTTATCCCCATCAAACCCTTGAGCTCAGCCCAAGATCCTCAGGGAATCACAGAACCCCGGGATGGATTGGTTTGGAGGGACCTCAGAGCCCACCCAGTGCCAGCCCTGCCACGGCAGGGACACCTCCCAGTGTCCCAGGTGCTCCCAGTGTCCAGCCTGGTCTTGATGTGCCAGCATTTTCCCAGATGCTTCCTGGCCAGCCTCTTCCCTCCCAGCTCGTTACTGGGCATTTGTCCAACCCATTTGCTGGGCTGAGACGTTTGTCCAACCTCTGTGCAAACTCCAAACTCCTTCCTTCTCTGAATGAGGTTAAGTTACAGCTGCAATCCAGTGAGGAAATGCGTGGGAAGCTCCTGCAGCCCTGGGGTGGTCCCTGCTGGCTCTGCCAGGCCGAGTCTCTCTGCTGGGCTCTCTCCCATCCTTTAGGGATCCGCTCGGTGGGAATTCTCCTTGTGCAGTTCTCACTTCAGGTTAGCCCAGTCCTTCTCTGCACCAGAAGTCCAAGGTATTAGGTGAGCAAAAATTAACAATTTTGGGAAAACTGCCAATATTCCAAGCAGGAATGAGACTCCCCCTTCTCCTTGCCGGGTGTCCCACGTGGCTGGCACCGAGGCTGGGAATGCTGAGCAGCTCTAAGGAGCCCGTTGTAAATGATCTGCCCAGCTCTAATGCTGGGTAACGAAGCAAGTAAATGAATGTTTATAGTTATTAAAGTGATAACTTCCTACCCTGGCTGATACTCAGCACAAAATCACGTTTTGGTTCCCTGTCTGTGTTGGCACACGAGAGGGAGGGTGAGCTCGTACAGGGGCTCAAATAATGCCCAGAACCCACTGAAATGGTACCAATTCCCTCCTCCCTGCACAGTGAGTCCCTGCTGGAAGCTGGGAGGACTCAGAAATGGGATGGTGGCTCTTAGAGTGTGAAAATTCAGCTTTTCTGGGTTACCAAGGCAAACTGCAGGAGGAGGACGGGCAGGGTGAGGTCAGGCACAGCTTTGTGATATTGCACATTTTTGCACCATCCGTGCTGAAAGCCAAGGCAATCACGAGGAGTTTATTGGTGCAAATACATGGATGGACCAGACTGGATTTATGGATCACAGTGGACTTTATACAGATGGGGATTCCCAAGGCTTTGGGATGTCTGGAGAGCAGGGCCAGGACCTGAGGCTCAGGCTGGACATCAGGAAAAGGTCACAGCTCAGTCCTGTTTAGGCCAGCCTCATGGTTAAGCAGCTGCTTCCAGGGTGTGCTCAGAAGAGGCTCTCAGTGCCTGGGATGGAATAGCAAGGTATTGACAAAGGAAAAATATCAATACTCCAGTGGCAGTTGCAAAAGACAAACAACCCAAATCCTCTCAGTCGTGCCCAGCTCTTGGTAAATGTCATGAAAGCCAGAGTTAATTTACTGTGTCTGTAACTGCTTGTTAAAACACTGAGCTGGGTTTTTCTGTGCAGTGTTTAAATCAGGTGTCACTCTCAGGAGCAGCAATTCCTCTGTTCAAATCCCTGCCAGGTGGATTTTCCCCAGCCAGGACCAGGCCAGGTGTGCAGGCTGGGGCTGCTCCCACTGCTGGGACAAGGGGGGGGGGAGACACTGCTACTGGAGTTTGGCATTTTCCCTGTGTCCCTCTGAGGAGCTTGGGCTGGATTGGCAGACTGGGCTCTTTTTCTTTCTGCTGCAGCCTCAAATTAACTGAGATTTGTGTAGCTTAAAAAGTCCTCACTAAACTGGACATATTTCTTGTAAACGGAGCAGAAGTCTTAGAAGGAAAAACCAAATTGAGTGGAAGAAAGGAATAAGCCTTGGAAAGATAATGGGCTCATTCCAAGAGGAGTCCTTGCTTGTCCCTCTCCAGAAGAAGATGAATGAATGAGAATTCCTGTGAGAATTCCATGGGTTTTGAATCTGAGCTGAGGGAACACCTTGTTTTGGTGGCTGCTGCTGCGTCCTTAAATGTATTTATGCAATTAAACCATTAGGAACTCTGCATGTGTGGCCAAGGCTTAGTGGAAAGGTGCTGGGATGCAAAATAATTCCCAGTGGATGTTCAGGCCCAGCTTTTGTATCCTGCTTGGGGGTGCCCAGCAGAAATATTGGGGGACTTGGAGAGGGGAACAAGGGAGCAAATCTTGCTGAGGTCCCTGTAAAAGATGGGAATGATGTTGCTTTGTGTGCTTTTGTCTTGCTTATTAGTGAGAAAAAAAAGCATTTTTAAAAAATTCTTTTTTATGTGTTCAGCCAACTTTATTATTCAGCTATTTGGGGACTGGTTTTGGTGATGTAAAATGAAGCCACAGAGTGGATTTCAACTAATTTATTCCCAGTGTTCGGCCTGAATCAGGGCTGGATGTGGGGTGAACTCCGTGCAAAACTAAACCTGACGGAAGGAGAAATTCCGTAATCTCAGTGGCTGAATCTCCACTTTCAGGATTTGCATCTGCAGGGTCTTGTAGTAGCTCCTGGTGTAATTCTCAGCATGGTTGTGGAATAATCTCAGCACTCCCTGGGATAGAAGGGGACCCTGGAAAGCTGAGGGTTCAATTTGCTCCAGACATTTTGTCCAGTGGGATTGAGAGCTGAGCAAACCCTGTGCCACAAAACATCCTTTGAATCCTTCAGAAATACTGCTACACTTCACCTTGGAAACTAAAATTAATATGGAAAAACCTGGTTGGGAGTTTATTATGAAGGAATAGAAATTCCAGGGCACCATGGCACGATGTGGGGGGGATCTGCAAGGCTGAGAGCTTAGGGGTTTTTGTACATTATTATTATTATTATTATTATTATTATTATTATTATCATTATCATTATTATCATTATTGATATTAATATTATTGGCATTATTATTATCATCATTATCATTATCATTATCATTATCATTATCATTATCATTATCATTATTATCAATATCATTCCTCCAGCTATTCCTGTTCAGCCCCTTGGATGGTGGGAACCAAATCCACAGGAATTTTCCCGGTGTTTGTCCCCAGTTTTGCTTTGGAGCTGTGGATCTTTCCTGGGTGACTCCCCCTGTTCCTCAATCAGGCCCCACTAAAATGTAAAGAAATGTAACGAGGTAAAATGAATCTTCCTTCTTGGCCAGAATATAAATAAGGAAATTAATTACATTTCCCAATTTTAAGTGTGCCACAGGAGCTTCCCCAGAGAACTAAATGGAATTTCATGGATTTTACTGCACTTGCAGCTCTGTTGGCGCACGCAGGCCGTGGTGATGGTGGAAGGGGAAAAGGAGAAGGACTTGGGGGTGTTGGTGGCTGTCCCTGGATCCCTGGAAGTGTCCAAGGGCAGCTGGGAGCAGCCTGGGAGGTGTCTTGTGGAATGGGATGGGCTTTGAGGTTCTTCCAACACAAACCAGGCTGGGATTCTGTCCTCCCCAGAAAATCCCTCCTGCCAGCCCCTGTTCCACACTGAGCTCCCCCTGTGATGTCAAGAACCTGGGGCCTTAAACCTGACTCAGAAACCACCGCAAAAATGGAGCATGAGAGTCACATTCCTGGCTTCTGCCTGGCTGGGTTCAAAATTCCAAACCTAATTAGTGACTCAAATCCTCCCAGAAATGAGTGTGTGAAGGTTTCACTCCGAAACAGAGGACTGGTTCATGCAGAAGTAATTCCTCTGCTATGCCGGGGAGCAAGGGGAGGTTCTGGGGGTTTGGTGCTGCATAATTCAGTGTATTCTCTCAGAATTACATCCTGCCCAGTGAGGAGATGGGAATTTGCTGCCTGAGTTTGTGTGAGGCTGGCAAAGAATCATGAAAAGTTTGGACAATGGGGCTGGGTGGAGCAGTGAGAAGGGCTGTGTGGGGTGATCATCACCATCCTCACCCTCATCCCCACCATCATCCCCTTTTCTCCTGCTGTGGGTAGAGGCTCCCTGGCCCCGTGGGGTGCAGGGGGGTCCCACCTCCCTGTTCCTGGGCTTGGAGAAGCTCTGCTCCAGCGCAGGAGACTCCCAGTCCCTGCCAAACGTGCCCAGCCACACTCAGCACAAATCCCTGCGCTGGCTTTGGGCACCTCCAGCCTCGTTTTCCAATTTTCTGTGGTGGCTCCCATGAATAATTCAAGAGGAGTCTTTTATCTGCCACCTTCCCTGCTCAGGAGGTTCCCATATGCAGGGAGGTCACCCGGGTCAGGAGCTGCTGCTCTCAGAACCTGCCCAAAAATCCAATACGAGCTTTATTTCCCCCCCAATTTGGAGACTCCATTAAGGTCTGTAATGCAGCAGGAGCTAGGGGAGATCTCAGTGGAGTTTTACACTCGGCAGCCAGGGCTGGAAAAACTCTCCAGTCACTGCTCTGAGCCGTGGGCTGTGTCCTGTTGGGATTTACTGGAGAGGGAATGCCACAGCTGTGCCTGGGATAATGGGAATTGGGAGGGAGGGATCCTCTGAATGAGATGCCAGAGAAATTCAGATTTCTGAGCCTTTAATACCAACATTAATAATAATTATATGCTCTGCTCCTGGGACAGGGGGCAGTTGGAGCTGGGACAGGGGGTTCGGATGGGTTTTAGGAAAAGGTTCTTCCCTCAGAGGGTGCTGGCACTGCCCAGGCTCCCCAGGGAATGGGCACGGCCCCGAGGCTGCCGGAGCTCCAGGAGCCTTTGGGCACTCCACTCAGTGGGATTTTGGGGTGTCTGTGCGGGGCCAGGAGCTGCACTGGAGGGTCCTGTATCCAGCTCAGGATATTGCATGATCCCGTAGCAGTTAAAGCCCAGAAGAGGATCAGGTTTTAGGCAGCAGGATAAACAATCCGGCGTTTTTTTCCCTCAGTGAGCAGCAGGGCTCGGCTTGGCTTCACCCGGCGCTCGGGGGTGCTAAATCCAGAGGATGATGGAATTCCATGGGCTCTGCTCCCCGGCCCTGGGCAGCCTGGATCACTCCCCTGATGGAGGGCAGGCTCTCCCCGTCCGTGCAGATCCCGGATCCAGCGTGCCCGAGCCTGGCAGGAGCGCCGCCTCCGCAGAGGCCGGGAGGGGAGCACGGCGGGATTTATTCCCTCTGGATTCCCTCGGGGTTCGCTTGCCAGAGGATCTGCCCCGCTGGGCTCCAGGGGCTGGATCAGCAGGGGCTGTGGGAAGGACGGAGCTCGCTGGCCTTTGGCCTGGCGGGCGTCACTGCCGCGGTGAGCGTGTCCTCCGCACGGCTCCCGGGGAATTAATTGCTGGTTTTCTCAATTATCACCTGCTGGTGGTCTCGTCCCGTTTGTGGCGACAGCTCAGGGAGTGAGGCAGGGACCTTGGTTTGACCCCGTGTGGTCCCAGCCTGCAGATCCAGATGTCCAGGCTCTTCCCACTCCTGCTGGCACCTCGGGGATGTGATGGGCTCTGTCCTGCCGAGGAGGATTTCTCCCTGTTGGAGACTTTTCATTGTTTTCCCTCTTCCTTTCTGTCTTTTCTCGTGCCTTTGCCCTCTCCAGCCCGGTTCAGCAGGGGAAGGTTTCAGTATTTTTAGTTTCAGTACTGGTTCATGGTGTGTAAAATGTCACTGCCATTGTCCTTGGGGAACGGGATCTCTCAGGTGCAGAGATTTGTCTCCTTTTTGGGCACAGTTCTGCCAAGATTTCTTTTTAATGAGTAAAGCCAGCTTGATACCTCTTTCTCAGGGCAGGATTTGGAAAATCAAGGGAATGTTCAGGTGTTGATGCAAGAGGAGCCAGGGGCTGTGATGATGATAGATGGTGATAACTGGTTTGTCCTGGGAAGTGATGGATCCCATTGAAGGAGTGCCATTCCCACCTTGCCAGAACAGCTCTGTAACTCAGAGGTACTTACCGTAATTCCCAATAACCCCAGAAGTGTCCCTGAAGGAATGGTTTGTGCTTTCCAGTATAAACCCTGGTGCCTTTTGCTCTCCAGTCCCTCTTTGCACAAGCCAGGCTCAAGGAGAGGCCATCCCTGGGGCCCTGGGCAGGGAGGGTCTCACAGCTCAGCCTAATACCGGGGCAGTTGAAAATGAAAATAAAGCTGACTTTTACTCTGGGGTCAGGGGACATCCTGAGCTGCGAGGGACCCACAAGGGTCCAGCCCAGCTCCTGGCCTGGCACAGCCCCTCAGCAATGCCCCCGTGCCCGAGAGCCCTGTCCAAACTCTCCCCGGCTGTTTGGCCTTCAAAATGAAAGCAGGGAGAGAAGGCTTCCAGCAGGGGTTGTGTTTCCAGCCTGAAGCTGTGGGATCTGAGCCCGGCAGAGTCTGGAGGGGAGCAGCAGGGCTCAGCTCAGCAGTCACCCCGGGACACGAGCTGAGCCTGCAAGGATTTGCATCATTTGCTTTTCTAAGCAAGGCTTGAGCGGGGTTTAATAATCCTGCTATTTTTGTTATTAAATGTGTCGGGTTCAATTCCGTCACGGTGAGTCCTGCTCTTACAGCTCTTGTGATCAGAAATCTCATTAAAAGTTGGGAAATGCTTTCTGTTAGCTTCTGCTGGTCACAGAGGGCTTGTTTCAGTTTGAACTTTTTATTTTTTTCCAATTAAAGCCAATGTTGGGATTTGGCACAAAGGGGGGAATTCCTGCCTGGGATCACGAGGGCAGCACCAGAGGAGGTCAGGGCTGGGCGAGGGGTTTGTTGGGGTGGGCACAGGGGCTTGAACAACCATTCCCCCCAAAAGGGAAGAAATGGGGGTGACAAACCCTGTCTAAAATGATTCCCCTGAGGAACTTTTAAACTGGGACTCTGCAGTTTTCCCAAATGCTGCTGTGTTGCATTAAGGACTTTACAATTAAAATTGTAAGGGGTATGTTTTATTTTCTAGCTGGGACGCACGTGGGGATGTTTGTACTGAAACACTCGTCCCTGTTTCAGACAGGTTTCAGGTATAAATACACGCTGATTTTACAGACCCACACCTCCCTGCCCGCCCGTTCCCGTGTGCTTCCTGCCCCTTTGCACTTGTTGCCACACCTGCAGGTAATTGTGGGCAGCGGGCAGGTGCAGTGGAGGTTTGGCTCTTTTCTAGGTTAATTTGCCTTGGCCAAAACCAGGAGCCTGCTTCTTGCTGGCTTCTCCAACCACAGGTTTTGCTTTGTTGGGTTTTTACAATTCTTAAGTCTTGCTTTACTGAGTTTTTACAATATACTTGAATCACAGGTTCTGCTTTATCGGGTTTTCACAATGTACTTCTTATTTTTTATGGCTTTTACTTTTACTTAGCAGTTATATGTGTTTTGCTACGAGTTGTTCTTACTTAATAAGTTACATTCTTATGTGCCTCGTTACAAGTTGTTCCTCTACTTCTACAGGACTACTAAATAATTATTAGTATATATTATTGTTAGTATATATTTCTGCTTCCCCTCTACTCGCTTGAGCGTATTATATGCTTTTAAAATTCCGAATTTTCATACCCATACGTGTTTCTCATATCACTGCAGCCGGGCTTTGAAGGGCAGTCAGAGCTGTGGCTTCCCGGGATTGTCCCTGTCTGGTGGCAGAGAGGAGCAGGACCCTTCACAGGGTTTTGGGGGATACTTCATGCCCCCTGAACCCAGCAGCTTTGGGGTGCGGTGCTGTCACTGTCGCGGAATCACTGAATAATTTGTTTTTGAGGAGCCCTTCAGAGGCCATCCCGTCCCACGCCCTGCGATGTCCCCTCCCTCAGGACAGGGAGCGTTTCCCTGGCTGCTTTTAACAGGTGATAGCTCAAGCACCAATAGCACGGGGCAGAGCTGTAAAAAGCGGCTGAATGTGACACTCCAGCTTTTGGAGGGGTTGATTTGTTTTGATTTCACTTGTGTCCTCGCTCGTTTCGCTGCTCATTTGGTGGAAATTGCAAAAAAGCAGGTTGTTACAAGGAGAGAAAGCAGCGAGGGAGATTTTCCCCCAGCACAGCTCACTGCAGAAGGTGCTCATTGTCACTTTGCCCTGACTCTGCAGATTTTCAGGAATTCTTGCTGACTTCCTATCTCCCGTCTTCGCTTCCCGCTCCAATAAGCAATTTACTCCAGCACCCACCAGTTCCTAAAGTGGTTATGGCAATGCATATTGAAATGAAAGCTCCAAATTATCCTGCAGAGACAAAAGTGCAGCTTCTGCTCCTGCAGGGAGGGTGCGGGGTCGGGCTCGGAGCCAGCAGCAGTTGGGATTTGCTGGAGATCCAGAATCATGGAATGAGTTTGTCAGGAAAATTAATCCACAAACACCAGAGGTTTATGTCCTAAAAGGAGACAGAGGAGTCCTTTTACTTTATTCCAATAAAGGGAGAGGCCATGGGGCATTCATTCCCCTGGGGTCTCTCACATTTTTGGAGGACGCAGCCTCCTTTTTATCCCAATTTCCCGGCCGCATTTCCCTCTCTCTTTCCCTTTGGCTGAGGTAATTGAGAGATTCAGACTTCCCAGAACGCCTGAAACCGAGGATTCCCCTCTAATGTGTAACCCTCCCCTTTAATTTTTAATTCTTACAGAATTTAGGGGTTTTCTTTCATCTTACAATGTCTAATTTCATTTCTCAGCAAACCTAGAGTTTATTTGTAAAAGCAAATATCTTTTCCCATTCCTCAATCAGTGGAATCCTTCCCATTGTTTCTTTTATGTCCCAGTGCTGGTTTTATCTGCCAGCAGACCCAGGGCTTGTTTGTAAAGACAGCTCTGCTGTTCCTCTCAGGCTGGGTTGGGATGACCTTAAATGCCATCCAGAGCCATGGGCAGGGACACCTCCCACTGCCCCAGGGTGCTCCAACCTGCCCAGCTGGCCTGGGACCCTGCCAGGGTGGGAAGCATCCTATGGAACAGACTGGTGATGCCTCTCCATATTCTTGTTCTGCTGTACACTGATTTATCTGTGCATAAATCTCTCTCTCCAGTTCTGTGCCTCATGCTTTTATTTTTCATTTCACCAAAGACAGAATACCCTTCACTAATTTTCTGACCTCCTTCCAGGGCAATTTATTCATCTGATGGAATCCACTGGGGCGACTTAGTTTCTACACCATCCATTTTAAAGTAAAAAACCCAAAGCATTTCTCTCTGCCAAAATGCAGAAGCAGCTCCTGCTTCTCCCAGTCCCTGTGATGGCCTCGAGTCCCCTGTGCCTGTGCCAGGCTGTGCCATCCCTGCTGAGAGCTCTGCCTTTCCAGGGACAAACATCCCTGCAGGTGTCACCCCTCACCTTCCAGCTCCTGTGCTCCACCCCAGGACATGAATGGGTTATTTTGGTTATTTTCCAGTGCAGCAGAAAAGGAGCTCTTCGGTTGAAATTTCCATATCTTTTTTTTAAATTTAAAAATGGGAAAACCCAAACAAACATAAACCACAGGAAAGATGGATGAAGAAGATGTGCAAAGCAGTTGGGGTGATTCTGCCAAAACCAGCGATGCTGCCAGCATTCCGAGGGTTCTTTCTGTTTGGGTAGGAGGCTAAAAACTTTTGCTTTATAAATTTTCCTCCGTGCTGATGGAAGTGGCCCATGGCCTGTACGGGGACTCCCCATCCTTGGAAGTGCCCAAGGCCAGGTTGGGGCTTGGAGCACCCTGGGACAGGGGGAGGCGTCCCTGCCATGGCACTGGGTGGGATTTAAGGTCCCCCCACCCCACCCCAGTCTGGGACCCCGGGGTTCTGTGGTGCAAATGCTGTGTGTGTCTGTCCTCCTCTGCAAGAGCCCAGCCCCAGCCCTCTGCCCCTCGCTGTTACGGCTGTTCCGCTTCTGTTCCCAGCTGGGACTGAGGGGCTGCTGGCAGGGCCAGAGCCGTCCCATCCATGCCCATCCATGCCCCCTGCCCTGGCACCCCTGGGCTGGGTGCCAGCAGGAGGGGCGAGCAGGGGTTGCCAGTGCCAGCCCCCTCCGGGTGGGTTTGGGCCGGGCGGTCCCGAAGCACTGCTGGGGCTCTGCCCATCCCGGGGAGCTGCAGCTGAGCTCCAGCTCACCCTGGGGCCGGGTCTGGGCTGGCAGTGAGGGCAGGGCAGCTGTGCTGAGCCCTGCGGCAGCTGTGCCAGCTGTGCCAGCTGTGCCGGGATGTTCCCCCCAGCAGCCCCTGTGCAGGCAGCCAAGGGCAGCTGCTGCTCGGGAAGCACCACACGTTCCCAGGTCTGAGGCAGAGGGAAGGGCATAATCAGATTCAGAAAGTGCTGAATATTTTTAATGAACATGTCTGGGCCTTACAAAGGAACAGAGGAAGGAAGGGAATTTCTCCAAGGTGGCTCCTGGGCAGCCTCGTGTTTACCCAGCAAGAATTGCCTTGAGGAGGAGTGTGGTGTGTCCTTGAGGGGAAGGGGGGGCAGAGCTGAGGGGCTGAACAGAGCTGAAGGAGGCTGCCTGCTTGGTAAAAAGTCGATTTTATTTTTTTTATTACTGCTCAATTCTTCCTTTTTTTCATGCAAAGAGACTTCTCTTGTCCTTTGCAGATAGGCAGGACTGCCCTGAATTATCTCATCAGGATGGACTGTGCTTCTGAATGAAGCAAGTCCCTGGGCCCTGATCTCCAGAACCTTCTGGGGTCAGGAGATGATAGCAGCAATAATAAAAACGACTGGGGGCATTTCTGGGCCTGCCTGTTAGACACTGGCTGCAGTTACTGATTTCCCTGCTCTTTCCCATTACACTGCCTGTTTATGTCCCAGGATGTCACAAACTCCTCCTCCCTGGGCCTGGGGACAGCTTGGTTGCACCAGGATGAGCCTTGGGGCTCCTCTCAAGGGGCAGGACACCCAGAGGGGAAGTTTAGGTCAGATATTAGGGAAGTTTTTTTCATGGAAGGGGTTGTAGAGCAACCCCAATTCCTGCAACTGGAGCAGGGAGTGGTGGAATCACCGTCTCTGGAGTGGTTTCAGAGTCCTGTGGATGTGGCACTTGGGGACATGGATTAATGGTGACCATGGTGGTGGTGCTGCTTGCACTCCATGGGCTTAAAGGCCTTTTCCAATCATAGTGACTCTGGGATCCCCTGATCCCAGCCGTGCTGGTGTCACCCACCTTGGGGCTGGGAATGGGCAAATTCCTCCAAAGTGATCTTCCAGTAGTGACAGGATTGGATGAGATACGGATTTCTTCTGGTTCCTTCTCCCCACACCACCCTGCTCGCCGGTCTCCTCTGCCTGGGAGGAAACAAAGCTGGGTTGCTGGGCTGGGCTGGGCTTGGCTGGGCCGGGCCGGGCCGGGCTGGGCTTACCCGATGTGCTGCCCCACGCCTCGCCCCATCCATCACGCAGTGCTCAGGGCTGTTCCCTTCTCTGGCACCACTTCTGAACTCTGCCCCTGGTTCTCCTCTCAGCTCGAGCCCAGACCCCGCGGGAGCCGCGCAGAGGCAGCAGAAGGAGTTAAGTGGGAAATGCAGGCAGGGGTTTTTGGGAGAAGCTGTGGTTTCCCTGCAGCACCAGGCAGGGGATTTTCACTCCTGGAGCTGGCTCCTGCAGCTCCACACTGAGCTGGGAATTGCAGGCGTTCCTCACATCCCACGGGGGCTGGGGGAAGTGCCAGGCCCGAATCTCAGACATTTTAATGCCTTGGACTCCCTGCAGCGATGGCCAGGGAGGGGCTGGAAAACAGGGCAGACACCAGAGTGACTGGGGATAAATCTGTGCTGGGCACGGAGCATCCTCCCGTCCTTCCTGCCTCCTCCAGTCCCTGCTCATCCCTGTCCTGCCACCTCCTCCAGTCCCTGCTCATCCCTGTCCTGCCACCTCCTCCAGACCCTGCTCACCCCTGTCCCGTCACCTCCTCCTGGCCCTGCTCCCCCTGGCCCTGCTCACCCCTGGCCCTGTCACCTCCTCCTGGCTTTGCAATCATCCCAAACTTCACAGGGAAGAACACTTTCCTCCTCCCTCCCCCTCCTCAGGATTGTTTTAGAGTAAAATTGGCCTAAATTTAATCATGAAGCACTCGGAGTGTGGGTTCACAGTCAGGTGTAATTCCAGCCCAGGTTATGTTCAGTTCAGACCAGAGGCTGATATTGCATTGTGACATTCAACTCCATCCAGGCTTTATTGGTATTCCAAAGCCATCCATTGCAAAGACTGCTCTTCATAAGCACAAAGAGCTCCAAAGCATAAATATTTATTCCTTAAAGGTTAAGATTGCCTTAAATCATTCCAGCTTATTTGGTGAGCAGCAGTTATAATTAAAATAAGCAGTTGAACTCGATCTGCATGTATGAAATGCATATATATGTGTATATAAATATATATTTATATATACTTGACTCTGGTGCGGATGGAAGCCGTGGGATAATTGCTTCCATCACATCAAAAGATGCACTGATATTGTTCCTGGATTGGATAATAAATCAACATAAAGAAGCAGCTGAAATTATATAATGGCAAGTCACGTTTGAGCAGGCGGCAGCAGCTGAGGTGGGAGAGAGCCGAGCTCGTCTCGAGTGCTGGGTGCAGTTGCAGGGGATAATTATGCAAGTTATGGAAATTATTCCACTGTTGGGTGTGGAGAATTCATAGAGCCCAAGGACGGGGCTTGGAGCAGCCTGGGACACAGGGGAAGGTGTCCCTGCCCGTGGCAGGGGTGGCGCTGGATGGGCTTTGGGATCCCTTCCAGGCCAAGCCAGTCTGGGATTCCATGGTCTGTGTTGGAATATTGTGCTGTGGCACCTGGAATTGTAGGGACACAGATCCATGAGAGCCTTCAGAGTGTGTGAGTGGGCTTTTACGACAGCCTGAAGGTTTCAGAAATGGTCCATGTCATTCCAGAAAGAGGAGGAGCTGGGACAGGAGCTGTGTGATAGCCCGTGAGCAGTTGGTGAAAGGAAGGGGCAGGAAATCCTGCAGCTCGGACTGTGCTGGGAATTGTGTTATTCCCAGTCTGCCTTAAAGCAGGGATGTGTCTGTACGGTTCGGCAGTGTGGCTGTAACTGGGCCGTGGGGACAGCTGGGACACCTGGATTTGCCCTGGCAGGAGATGGGGTTGGGTGGCTCAGCTTCCGAACAGCTTGTGCCCAGTTGATTGGAAATGAATGCTCCAGGTTTGGCCTCAGATTTGGCAGCAGGCGGGAATTCTGCAGGACTGGGGAGCCTGGTTTAACTGGCCTGGTTCTAGCAGCGACCCTGGGCTCCTGACTGGGCCTGAGTAATGCACATGAGCAAATCAGAGAGCTTCTGGTTTGGGCCTTGTGCGAGCAGACTGTGAGTCCCTGGATAAAGCTGCACTTTTAGTTTATTGGCAAAATAATTTCCTGTGGATTGAGTGGGACACAAAGAAGCCGTGATGAGTAACAGTGGAAACCAGAGGAGTGTTATTTCAGATGAGAACACCGATCTTGCTGTGACCTGCTGGGAGAGCATTGATCTATCCTGGCCAATTCTTACTTTGAGGGCCACATTTTCATTAATTTGAAATTTCTGGCGCTGTTTATTGGCTGACAATCCGTGGGCATCACGGCCAGGAATTGAGCTGGACGCAAACCCTGTTTTAACCCTGCAGTGGGGGCAGGAGATGTGTTCAGCAGATGAATTCACTGAAGCACTGAGGCTGGAAAAGCTCCCCAAGATCCCCAAGTGCAGCTGCCAGTGAAGCACTGTGCTCACCACTGACCAGGGCCAAGAGTTGCGTGGTGGAATTGTGGATTTTTTTTAAATTTATATTTATATATATACACAAAGTATGGGACTGCTGGAGTGGCTGTCTCGAAGCTTTTATTCCGTTCTAATTATCAGTCTCATTTTACAAAGTTAAGCAAGGGAGATGAAAGCAGCTTTGGCCACTGCAACAGCAGATGGAGTTCTCTTAGTTACACAGGCTTTTAAAAACTTTTTAGCCAATAGGATAATATTAAAAGTTGACGAGCGTTTGCTGAAGCCAATTAGTAAACTGACACATAGTACATCTTGCTTCTAATAATGCTTGCTTGTGATAAGTCTAAAACAACGGATAAAGGTTCATTACATTGCATTTATTGCATTTATTACATTTATGGAATTTATTGCATTTATCACACTTATTGTATTTATTGCATTCATTAAATTTATTTCATTTATTGAATTTATTACATTTATTGCATTAATTTATTGAATTTATTACATTTATTGCATTTCATCACATTTATTGAATTTATTACATTTCTTGCATTTCTTGCATTTATTACATTTATTGCCATAAATTTAATAAATGCAATAAATGCAATAAATATTGCATTATTGCATAATAAAATGCAATAGATTATTGCATTTATTACGTTTATTGCATTTCTTCTATTTACTGCAGTTATTGAATTTATTGCATTTATTGCGCTCATTGCATTTATTGCATTCATTGCATTTATCACATTTATCGCATTTATTACACTTGCTACACTTACTACATTTCTACATTCCAAATTTGCTTTCACACCACTTTCTAAGAGTTTTATGGCTTTTCTGCTTCCCACAGTTGGGGGGGGGGGGGGGGGAGCG
>WAAG01004109.1:5070-26588 GCA_013390105.1 Tichodroma muraria
TATCATGAAAAGTTTGTTTTGTCTTGTTTTGTTTCAGTTTTTAGTTCCATAGCGAGTAAAAGATGCTCCAATCTCTAGAAGAATTGAAGAAAGACTATTCTAGAATTGAAAAACTGACTGAAAGTTTCTAAATGTAATTTCTGTATGTTGTTAATGAGAGTGAGAGAAATTTTGGTAATAGAGGAAGAATGTTTGAAAGGTTTCATTCTAATTCTAAGAGTTTGTTAGTTGTTTTTTTTTCTTCTCCTTCTTTCCTTTTTGTATTAGTTAATAAAAGTCTGTTCTTTTCAAGTTTAAACCTGCTTTGCTCTTGATTACAAAATTCCTTTTCTTTTGGCAACCCAAATTGATAGTTTTTTTTCTGTCTGGTTCACAATGAAACCACGACATGAAATAAGGAAACTATCCTATTATTAGCCTAAAAAGCAACACAACCTATCACAATTCTTACCAGTTTGTCAGCACAGTAGAGTGTAATTCACTGGCTTTGCAACAACAAAGTTTTCAGCACTTCAACAGTATTATTGTAGAGACAGTGAGGCATAAAGTTGTAATTTAGAGATCCAAAATAGGCTTCCATTCTTATTAGACTAAAGGTGAAATGGAAAAGTAAAATCTGAAGAAAAAAAACCAAAACAGATTATTTTTTCCATTTCCAGTAAAGCATCTGCATTCTCTCTGTGCATTTAAAGTACTGCAGCAAGAACTGTGACACTTGCACAAGGAATTACAGCCATTGTAAAGCATGAAGCACCATTATGGAACTGCACAGCCAATACAGCAGTAAAGCATGGACAAGCTTCCAGCTCTGGAACGACTGTTTCAAGGGAATAAAAGCAAAACTCGTACAGCTGCAGTCCTATGCAGACACAATACCACAGAGTAAAGCACAAAGAGAACTGGAGTACGCTTTGCACTACTCTCCAGTAATATTTAAGTAGGAAGACAAATCTGAGGCTGAATTATTACAAGTGAGAGCAGAATTCTCTTTTATGAACCTGCTAAACCAAAAGGCACCTATTATAATATAACATCATTTTCTGAATAATATTGAAGGTTGCTAAAGATAGACAGGATACCTAGCTCAGAAATATCTCCAGACACTAGTAGGTAGAGCTCCTATAGTCTCTACAGCAAGCAAGCGCTAAAAGTACTTTGGCTTCAGAAGCAATCATCTAATTCTTCTACAGATTAGATCCTTATTTCCAGATTGGGCACCCAGAAAAGGAGAGAATGACACAACAAAAATTGACATCTGCAGATTGAAAAAAAAAAAAAAAAAAAAAAAGAGCTCCAGGTTCAAACAGGAAGGGTGTGGGTAAAGAAGCTATACGCCATATAAGCCATATCTCCAGGGTAACATTTAGCTGCCTAACTACAAAAAACACTTTTCCCCCACTGTGTATTCAGCATGCACTATAAAATGAGGTTAGAGCCCTACAGATAAAAGTGTCATACGGCTCTGATTTATCCCCAGCACATCAGAATTTCAAGCAATGGTTCTACGGAAAGAGGACAGAAAAGTATGGAAAACGTTATTATATGCAGCTGTAATACATACTCACAAACACCAAAGAAACCTGCAGAGTAACTGAGGTCTGCTGTAATAGCCAAAGTAGGGAAGAGTGCCGAGGTGTTACTACCTCGTGATCAAGAACTTCAATCAATTGGACATTTTGTCTACAATGTTGTCACACTAGCACCTCGACCTGGCTTCAGTTGGGCACACCTGCCTGCCTTCACATCTCAAATCACAGAAGCAGTGCTGCTCTTGTTAACTAGCTCCTTGTCATCCTCTCTCATGAGTATCCTCACCTGAATCACATCCTACCAGATTAATTCTTATTTTATTTTTTAGCACATCGCTTTTCTAGCCTAGATTCTGAATATCACCTCCCCATTGTACAATCTGACTTCTCAGGTTTCAAGCATTCATCTCTTCAGGTTTGTTCCCTTCCTTATCATTTTCTCCTCCTTGTTTTGCTTCCTCAGGACTTTTACTTCTAAGCAGCTTTCTCTCCCAGAGATCCTGGGCAGTGTCAGTTCGGCTGCTCACACCCTCATCTCCCACAGCCCAAATGACTCACATTTGTGATTTCAGAGTAATCCTCTTCTGGCCCAGCCATTAAATGTCGCAGAGGCTTTAGCCAATAAAATCTAAGTCTTCCTAGCATAAAAACAGGTGTTATTGAAGTCTACTATCTTCCACAAGCAAATAAATCTTCTGAGGAAGAGGAGACAATCATTCCTTGAACAAGAATCAATCTATTTTATTTCAAGGCCTCTATACTGAAGCATCAGCGTCTGTGAGTTTGCAAAACCATTTGACAGTTATCTTCTGCCCGCCAGCTCAGCTCTCTAACCTTGCTGAAACCTTCAAAAATTTCTACTCGAAAGACTGGCAGACATCACACAGGGGTTTTAAAGCCTAGCAAAAGGTCTAAGTAACAATGACCAACGTCATATATCAAGACGAGCTGACTTTAAATAGATGATTAGGGTAAAAGAAGGGTATTCATAATTTATCACATCACATTCTTCAGCTATCATTTCAACTGTCTATTTCAGAACTTTTACCCAAGAAAACTCCTTTCTAGCTCTTTTAGCACGTTGAAATCACCTGTATAGGGAAAATGCTGTTACATCCAAAGTGTTGTCACTTTGTTGTAGTTGAAACTGGTTGCTTCTGTTTGAAAAACCTTTCTCCATACCTCCATGGAGAGAGACACGCATCTGCTGTCAAATATATGTTTATTATATTGGTGCATTCACTTTTTTTGAGCATTGTTTTAGAAAAACACTACTGAA
The DNA here is from genome assembly GCA_013390105.1 of Tichodroma muraria. Taxonomy (NCBI): domain Eukaryota; kingdom Metazoa; phylum Chordata; class Aves; order Passeriformes; family Sittidae; genus Tichodroma; species Tichodroma muraria. The sequence continues at coordinate 7,879 of WAAG01004109.1, forward strand.
AATAGTGCCCATGCTCCATGAATTTAGTTTCTTGCTCTGACAGGCATCTCATTATCTTTACGGAACCTTCTTCAGAAATCTCTTGGACACTATTTTAATGAAGTAAGATATGGCTTGATATGAAATTTCTTCAATTGGGAGGCTATTCTATTGATTAGAAACCCTACTCCAATTTCTAGAATAAATTTATACACAGCCACCATGGTTATTTGCTCTCCTGTCAGCATTCTTATTCCAGATAATACTTTCCTTGTGATTATCCCCACACGTTTACAGAGTACTTATTCATCTTGCCAAAGATGTCGAGCTTCCAAATAATGACATGATAAAAGTCAAAAAAGGTTAACAGTGCATTTTGTTTCTCAAAAAAAAAATTCCTCTTATTTAGAGTTTAGCAATGAAAACAGCTATATAAGTGCAGCTGAAGCAAAGGGGCCTTTGATCTACCACATTTCCTTATAGTACCACTCTTTGGTAAATTCCTAATACCTTTTTCTAATATTCTTTTACCATTATGTACAGAAATATCCCTTCCTACAAAAGCAGTTTAAGAACTTGATTAACGCTGACGTCAAAACCATAATCCTGCAGTTCCTTGGATTAGTTTTTGCCCCTTTAAAAAATAAAGCACACTGCCCTGTTAATGCCTAATTAGCTAGACACCTCACTTCACCACCAATCTGCATTCAAGTTCCACGTTAATTTCCACTTCCATACTTCTATTCCTTTTCCTGTAGGTAACAGGAATCACTTGGATAAAACATGGCACTCAATGAAGTTTTTAGACAAACCTAGACTTTTACTGTTTCCCATTCCCACTCTTAGAAACATCTCTGATGAACTTTGTGCTCCTGTCCCCAATATCCTTCACAGGGTCCAACTCAGCTTGACGGTTTCTCTGCACAGGATCCTGTCTTCAGTACAAAGGCACTGGAAAATCCGGTTGCAATGAAGAACACAATCATTCTTTCATGAATTCAAGTGTATCTCAATGGCAGCTTTTAAGAACACACATGTTTAATCGTGGTTTAAAAAGAAGTAATTACAGTGGTTACAGCCTTTGGAAGTCGTCTTAAGTTCTGAAAGGCATATACAGAAACGCTGGTGGCAATTCTGGGAAAAAAAATAGTTCTATTCCATTAGGTACAACATCACCACAGGCAATCAAAGAACTCCCTCAGTTTTTGTTTTGTAACAATTACCATTACCTGGATTCCTCATAGATGTTTAAGTAGTGTTGTAACCTGTGCTGTAGCTTACTGCTACTTTACCAGTCCTTTAGCTGAACAATATACCCTTTCAAGTTTTAAGACAAAAATTTAACTTGACTAGATTTCACAGGTCATACATTATATTTAGTATTCCACAGCATAACGCCAAACAAGGAGGCAAGAAGCATGTGCTTTATAACAATTACATATTTTTCATTCCTACATACTATTTAACAAAGAATTTTCATCACAATTTTACTCTTTAAAATTTCCATAGCAAATGAAGATGGTTTTACATGGTTAAGACTGTATGATAAAAGCTCATCTGCACCCCAACAACTGAGCACAGAGAGACAGTGGCAAGTGGGGAAGAGCAAATTATACCTTGCCCATCTTCTTCCAGGCCTACCACAAGAACAATCAGCCCGTTAAATGGTTCTCTCTGCAAGGCCAGAGCACCACAGGGCTGCACAATGACACAAATTAGGGGGCAGAACTGTATGGAAAGAGGCAGGGACACAAACTAAGGGACTTGAAGAAAGGGAGGGAGGCCCCATCCAGACTCTTCTCAGGGCAGTCCCAAGGAGGACCTCAGTCACACTATTCAATTTTGAAACCCACCACCAGTACTCACAGATGTGGGACATACTATAGGATGTAAGGGAGGGGCATCTGGGGATTGCACAGGACTTGCTATGGGATGTTTATGGGGGAAACCAAAGGCAGGAATGGATTTACAGGATTTGTGAAAGAACAAGCATGAGGTAACAGAGGAGTAAGTGGATAAAAAGGGCCAGTTGCATGCAAATATTTTGGTGGTCGGTTCACTTGCCTGGTTGTGCACTGCCCTGATCAGCTTAGTCTATCCTAGATGCTTATTAAACCCTTTCCAGCTCTTTTCTGGCTGAGTGGCTCTGCTCATTCCACACGTGTGCACAGGGGTCTGAGTGCAGCAACTTGTGACTGCCAACCACCAGAGAGACTGGGGCAAGTGACTGGAAGTGTCAGCCTGAGCTGGGCCATGGGAACACCGGTCTGCAGTGCAGCACATGGAGCAGGTGTGGGAGCATATTCACTGTGTGAGTGTACTGGGAGGATGTGTTCTGCCTGGCTGCTGACTGGAACTGGGACACAGACCTGTGGCAGTCTCACCACTCTCAGGATGCACAATTCGCCTGACATTTTCCCTTAGCACAAGAGAAAAAAAGAGTTTTGAAAAGTTCAACACAGCACATGTTTAAACCAAAATTTTCTTCTCCTGTTCCATACACACTGATCATCACCCTTCATTCCATATCTTGATTCTATTCCTTTTTCCACTCTGGTCATTTCACCCACTTATATCAATCTTCTCTTATCATAAGTATTTTCTCCCCTCCTTTTCACTTCTACCCCATACCATTACAGAATTTAGCAGCTTGTTTTCCTTTAGCTTGCTTAGACCTTTCTCCATTTCCAAAAATCTTACCTCTGTCTTCCCCTCCACAAAATTTTTTTTATCCTTTCCTCTTTAAATTCCTCAACCACCCTTTCAGTAGGGATAAAAACTGCCCCTTACACATTCTGTCACCTCTCTTCAGCATTCTTCCCTCTTGTAAAAACTCCTTCTTTGTAACATTGCCTTCCACTCTCTTTCAAAGCAAAACACATGCATTTGAAGTCCTCTTGTTCATAGTTAAATAAAACACAGTTATTTTCAAACACTTACTGACTGAACATCGGGATTTTTTCACAAGAGGACAGAATAGAATCAGCAGAATATTACTACAAATGCTGCTCAAAAGGCACAAAAAAAAGTTACTGACAAAGTGTAAGGGACTGTTCATGTAACAAACTTACCAAGAAAACAGTCGGTTTATCTATATCTTTTCTCCTCCTCCCCTTTGTGAGGTTTCAGAAGAACAGAGTTTGATAGAATTTCATTTCTCAGACTTTGCTCTATCTTAAGTCGGCCACCTTAACAACCTCAGCATTTCCTTATAAAATTGCAGAGTTGAATTCAGTTCTTCACTCTAGCAAGAGTTTATCAAAGAACTTTTATCTTTTTGATGCATTTTGCCTCCAGTGGACAGTCGGTCCCTTCCTCCCAGCTCCATAGAATACTGCATCCCACTGGCTGTGAAGAGCAGCATTTGAGAGGCATGTGGAGGAGGAATTAATATGGCCTTTTTGCAGGTATGTCATCTTCCAGCCAACAACTCATATCATCTGTTAGGACTTCCACTAACCTAAGGCACTGATGTTACTTTGATTTTTAAGGAGGTACTCCACAAACAAGGAAATGTCACAGTAAACATTTTCAATCCTCTAGAATTATGTTAATCAACTTTATGGAAAAGCATCTGTCTCCAAAAAACCCACACCCATCAGCTGGCTCTTTAATGGCCATTTACCCACACAGAGAGCTAGCACAGACAAGGAACAATTTGATACTGTCATTACATAAATAAATTTTCTACAAGACACTGAAGTTTTTAGTATTCACCAGAGAAACAACTCAGCTGCATCAGCTGAACTGTGCTTGGCTGCACTTGGCAGACAGACCTTAAATAGATCACACCACTGTGAGGAGATAGTGGACATCTTTTGAAGTTAGTACTCAGAAGCCATGCTTTAGATTTCTCTCCAAAGAAGCAGCACAGACCCTCTGAGCCTAAAGCAGCAAGGAGCACATTTTTCCCCACAGGTCAGTAGAGCAATGTGCCTGCATTTATAGATTACACAGCAAGGACTGATGCCAGTTTCACATATTAGAAAAGTTGAAGTACAAGGTCTTCCCTTGGGAACCATAATCATCCCTTTCTTATGATGATTCAAGACCAGGGAAGCATGATTAGATTTCATCCTGTTACACACTGCTTTGTGCTTGCATGCAGGACTTTCACTCTTCAGCCTACCTCTGCGCAAGGGTTTTTCCTTATTCCTTACTCCAGTTGATGGCTGCCCCTGTACTCAGCCAACCCAGAAAACCAGAGATCTGGAGCTCACCCCACGTCCTTTTGCTACAGAAAAGGGTATCAACTCATGGTTTCCAGCAATACACCAGGATGAATGCTGCATTCCATGTTATTCTCCCAGTCTCCTTTCATCACACCTACTAAGTCCTACAATGTCTTACACCAAACAAACTTTGACCACATAGAACATCCCAAGTTGGAAGGGACCCATAGGGATCATCAAGTCCAACTTCTGTCTCTGCACAGGACATGCCAAGAGTCACACCATGTTGGAATGCTTTCCTGGGAAGCCTATTCCAGTGTCCAACCACCATCTAGGTGAAAAAATCTCCTAATATCCAACCTAAACCTTCCCTGACATAGCTGTAAGCTATTCCCTCAGGTCCTGTCACTGGTCACCAAAGAGAAGAGATCAATGCCTGACCGTCCCTCTGCTTCCTATAATGAGGAAGTTTTAGAAAGCATGTAACACATGCACACCCGTCCTGGAAGAAAATAGCTCCAAAAATTCACTTCCCCACTGGATAGAAATCTTATAATAGCCCTATTTTATTACTACTTTATCTCATGCCAAAATGTTGTCCCTTAGGTTAGGTACGTATTTAACTTGGCTCATGTTACATCAGTTTCACTTCTGAAGCAATGTATTAATAATTGGCTTCTGCTTTGAACTCTTCCTCCATGCTAAACAAGTCCCTTTGTTCCTTAACATCATTGGTACTTTTTTTTCCCTTCTGGAAAATACTTCCAAGAAGATGACCTTGGGGAAGGGAGAGAGAAACCTATCTTCTATGAAACCCACAGTCATCAAGCCATCATAATGTAACCTATACTCCATGAAGGCCAAGGAAGCTGCCTCCATGACAGCAAAGATGGCCTGGCTTTCCCTCATTGTGCTTTTGTCTGGAACGTCCTCTCTTCTGTAGAGAGCTAACAGGCAGAAACTGGAAAACTGCGATTAGTAAGCTGCTGACCTCAAAAACATTTTCACTCAATGACCCAGCATAACCAAAACAACTCTGATATGCACAGAAGCTGCCCCCCGCATTTTCTCACTGGCAGACCTAACCGTGCAATGCCACAAAGGTTACATTTCCACAAGTTCCTGCAGACCCATGGTGCCATTTCCCTTCTGCAGCATGTCCCACCTACAGCTGTGTAACACAACATGAAGTAAAAACTATAACGCAATACAAGGGTGCAATTAACCGTAACACTTCTAAAGACATTAAAAAAATAGAGAAACTGTTCCTGTAAGAAAAATAAAAACCCTTACAGGTAATCAGTCAGTAACCACTACCTTGTTTAAAGAATTTCATTTTGCAAAGAAGATAAACAGGCAAGGACGAATGTTGTTCCAAGTCGCAAATGAAACAAGCCTCTGGTTTTCAGACTGTGAAACTCACCTGCTGAATATATTAGAAGTAATTAAATGTTTCAATGCTGAAGTAGCTTTTAAAGTACATTGCCCACTATTTTAATACAGTCAAATTGAACATAACATTTTTGCAGAAATCACATTTGACATTTAATTTTGTCTACCTGAAAGTCAACTTGGAGGTACAAACTGACCAAACTTGGATTTCAGTTATGGTGGACAGCTGTAGAAACATTTCCAGTACATCATACCTTTCTTAACCTTCCAGACTTAAGTTATATATTTTATTCTACTGAAATCTGAGGATTTGGACTACCATTCTTTGTCTACAAAGAACAATCGTGCTGGTACCAGTGAACCAAAGTCAACCTGATATCATGCAAATATATCAGTTTACCTCTGCAAAAATTACAGAATCACTAGGTTGGAGGAGACCTTCAAGATCATCGAGTCCCACCCATGACCTAACACCTCAACTAAACCATGGCACCGAGTGCCACATCCAGTCTTTTTTTAAACACATCCAGGGATGGTGACTTCATCAACTCCCTGGGCAAAAAATTCCAGTACTTTATCACTCTTTGAGTAAAAAACTTTTTCCTAATATTCAACTTATATTTCCCTTGGCGCAGCTTAAGACTGTGTCCTCTCGTTCTGTCAGCTGCTGCCTGGAGAAAGAGACCAGCCCCCACCTGACTACAGCCACCTTTCAGGTTGCTGTAGACAGTGATAAGGTCACCCCTGAGTCTCCTCTTCTCCAGGCTGAACACCCCCAGCTCCCTCAGCCCTTCCTCACAGGGTTTGTGTTCCCAGCCCCTCTCCAGCCTCGTTGTCTCCTCTGGACGCACTCGAGGGTCTCAACATCCTTCCCAAACTGAGGGCCCAGAACTGGACACAGCACTCGAGGTGTGGCCTCACCAGTGCCCGGTACAGGGGCAGAATGACCTCCCTGCTCCTGCTGGCCACACTATTCCTGACACAGGCCAGGACGCCATTGGCCTTCTTGGCCACCAGGGCACTCTGCTGGCTCATGTCCAGCTGGCTGTGGACCAGCACCCCCTGGGCACTGTCCAGCCACTCTGACTCCAGCCTATAATGTTGCAGGGGGTTACTGTGGCCAAAATGCAGGACCCAGCACTTGGACTTATTAAACTTCATCTTATTGGACTCTGCCCATCCAGCCAGCCATTCCAGGTCTCTGCAGAGCCCTCTTACCTTCCAACAGACCAACACAGGCTCCCAGCTTAGTGTCATCTGCAAATTGACTAATGACAGGCTCAATACCCTCTTCCATGTCATCAATAAAAATATTGAACAGGACTGGCCCCAGCACAGACCCCTGGGGGACACCACTGGTGACACCACCAGCTGGATGCAGCACTGCTCAGCACCACTCTCCGAGCCCAGCCACCCAGCCAGTTCCTAACCCAGCTGAGAGTGCTCCTGTCCAAGCCAAGGGCTGCAGCTTATCCAGGAGTATGCTGTGGGAGACAGTGTCAAAGGCCTTGCTGAAGTCCAAATAGACAACATCCACAGCCCTTCCCGCACCCACCAGACAGGTCACCTGGTCATAAAAAGAGACCAGGCTGGTCAAACACGACCTACCTCTTCTAAACCCATGCTGGCTGAGTCTGATACCCTGTAAGTGCCACATGAAGGCTCTCAGTATATACTGTCCCATTAACACACTCAGCTATGGCTAAGACGAAGTTCTACCTCACCCCAAAGCATAAAGGGTTCAGCCAAGCCAGTATAGGGTAGCAGCTAACAAGCTGAAGTTCCCCACTGTGCTGTACTTCCCTCCACTGTCCCAAAGCAGGCATGCTCACGTGCCAGAGGAACAGGTATAGATGGGCCAGTTCTGGAAGTCATTCTTGTGAAGAAATCTGGTAACAGACAAGAAAAGTTAATGGGACAAAATCCAGGCAGGAACATCAGAACCCTTCCTAAACATAAGGTACTAGAAAAGCTTTCAACACCTTGAAAGCCACACTCCTCATGAAAAAACCATTAATTTTATAGTATTATCTTCACTGTAAAATTAGAAACTTCATTTTTTCAATAGTCACCTGGTCTGAAATCAACTTTACAGCCATCCACAGCTCAGCATCACTGCAGAAGCCCCTCACAATATAGTAAAAGACTTATCTTGTACACCTGTCGTAAAACTAACAGGACAGCACTGTGGCAGTACAATCACCCAAAGCACCTTTAATACCTCTGCATCCCAAAAATCATCCCATAGAAGAAAAGATATAAGCCATTTGGAAATACCCAAAGAAGCAGTGAAATTACACTGAATAATGCAATATTATCAAACTCCCTACTTCCAAATCATGAAACTCTAATCTATGAGATTTAAGTTTCAGTGTATGCCTGCTTGCCAAAGAATTTGGGGGGGAAAAAAGACACTGAACCATCAAAATGGCACAGAAAACAACATAAAGTTAGCCTACTACTCATTACTGCTTTAACTGTATCATTAAGTCTACTTATTAAATAGGTGTTTATCCCTCTTTCCTGAAGAATCTGATATAAATTGCTGTATTATCCCACACTTGCCGGGAACAAAATCCCCTTTTCAATTACCAATGAATTGGAAAAATACTACCCAGCAGAAGAGAGATGCTTTTTTCTGGCCTCTGATCACTCTGTTCACTTTAAAGAAATGCTCCTCATTAACCCTGATAATTAACAAGGTTATTCTCATCACATTAAAGGTTTAAGTTCCTCTATTAAGTCATTACTTGAATTTGCACTACTGTTAAGATGATGAGACTATTCTGGATTTCATTTCGTATAACAAGATGTTTCTCTTTAAAGATCCTATTTTTTTCAAGTCAAAGCATATATTTTCATTGTCTTGTATGCTACACTGAATCACAGAATGAGTTAGGTTGGAAGGGACATGGATCCTCTAGTTCCAACCCCATGCCATGGGCAGGGACACAGTTAGCACATCTACTGGATGAAGAAATGTATTACATGCATACAAAAAAACTCCAAACAAAATCAAAACTGAAAAACTAGAAGGGGTAAGGCAGCAATGCAAACAGGCAGCAAAAACAGCAGACAGGCATCTGGCAGCAGCATGGCTGTGGCAGCAGAAACCAGAGAGAACTGAAAAAGAAGAGGACCAAAATTGCAAGGAGATGCATATGGCTTGGGAAAAGACTACCAGTAGATGTATCTACTCCTAGATGGATCATTCCATTAAGACTCCACAGACTAAAGAGACACTTCCAATTCCCACGATGTCCCTCACTGTGGCAGAGGGTTTTAAACTAGATGATCCATAAGATCCCTTCAAACCCAAATCATTCCATGATTCCATACTTCCATGTAATAATACATGCTTGGGGCATTTTGCTCTGAGGTCGAATGGGCAACTGTCTAGCCAGTGAAGTCTTCTAAATATCTATTAAATGCTTTAATTTTTGCACATAGGTATTCCTAGTATGTAAACTTGCTTCCCCCACAAGAGAAAAGCCAGTTGTCTAAATCAGACAGTTATTCTGAGAATATTAAAAATTGCAGCACCCACATATCAACATCCCACATCACATATAAAAACACAGATGATGTTTTACCTCATTTTCCATGCTGGCATCATATTAGTTCATGTGCTCTGTAGTTAACAAACATACAGAAAATCATAGTATGAAAAAATTAGTCACAATTACTTAGAGATTTGACTATATAGGTTTCAATGGCAGCATACCTGTGACACCAGGGCAGTCAAACACCATGAATGCAAATATCTAGTAATGGCAAATTAACACCAATGGTTTTGCAAAGAAGTTTTTTTGCACAGAATTCAGTTCCTATGAAATAATAGTAACAGCAATATCCTTTAAATGTCAGAAAAGACAAGAGAACTTTTGTCATGGGTATTATCACAGTGCTGACTCGGTCAAATACTGAAAGCAAACAAGTTCATAGAGTTAAGGACAAGGTCAGCTGTCAGTCTACAGGAAAGTTTCCAGCACAGCTAGTTTGTCCCATCCATGCATCTTAAAAGGGTTCCATTCATTTAGCTGTACATTTTCCAGAAGTTCATTTTTTGTACTTTAAAGCACCCATTGCTAAATCTTGTCACAAGTGCTTAGCAGTGTGCAACAAACATTAAATTCTTCCCATAAAGAGTGTCAAGAGCGCTGTGAAATATTCAGAATAAAGACACTCTAAATCCTATCAGCATAACAACTCCCTCAGGAATTATCAATTTGCAAATCTCTCAAAACCCTAATAGGGTTTAAAACATCGTTTAAAATATAGCAGGGTACCCATGAATGAACCACAGATTGCCCTTCTTTTTAAGTCTAATGCAAGCAACTGTTCTTCAGCAGAATGAAGTCTGAAGTATACACATGAGATTAACAGAGGACATAATGGAGGGTAATATTTAAACACCATGACAGCTTTATGTAAGTTTGGATGAGACTTTTGGTTAATAATATTAGCAGCAGAGTTTTCACCATTACAGGAATCACCACCACTGTGTCTCCAAACAGATCCCTGTACATGGTTTGGGCACTGCAAAACCCACCCGAGTGCTCACAGGTTATCCAGTTTATCCACATCTTCGTTGGTTAAAACATTCTAGTTTTCCTTCTCAAATTGTGATTTTTCCCATTGAAACCAACAACCCTTGACAACAAACATGCGAGTTTCATTGCCATTAGTCAGTTTACTCCCTCCCTCTAATACAAGATAAACATAATGGTCTCACACCCCCCCACCCCCAACTGAATCAGAGACAGAATCCCAAACAGAAGTGTTTGTTTTTCAACATGAAATACAAAGAGCTTAAAATTAGTCATTTTCCCCTTTTTTTTAAACAAACATTGAAAATAACCAGAATGGCTTTGGCATTGCTTTAATCAGTTTAAACTTAAAGACGGGAACTCTAATTAAAATCGGGAACTCTAGCTGTAAGAAACAGCTAATTAGCTCCCAACTTTTTAATGAAGTACTGTGGCAGAGTACATACTATCCGTTCAGTATTAAATAGAAAATGCTCTCCAAGCTAAGCTCATTCTCTCAGGTAGTACATCAGTTTGTCTACTTACTTCAATCCATGCACTGTCAGAGGGATTTAAGAAAACACTCAATCAACAATAACTATCAGATTTACACATCTCCATACACACTAAGATAAATGAACTTTGCAGTATTTTGAAAGGAAAAGGAGAAATACAAGGCAGTTCATTACCTCTCTGCTAGGCAATGAAGATAACTTAAATTGTATTACAGTGTAAGATTGTGTTTCCTTCTTTTCAATTCGTTCCTGGCCACAACTTGCAAACACAAGAAAGAAGACGGGGAAGAAGTTAGAGAAGGCATATGACGCTGTGCTTTCAAGAAGTCTGGACAAAACGTATCGGATAGAGGAAAAGTGAGAACTGCCAAACGAGGAGGAACCTTGTCCAGACAGTCTCAGAAAGATACACCGACAGCAGTAGGAACCTGAACAACTTCGTTCACATTTCCACAGCTTTTATTCTCGTTTTGTAAGGACTAGTACACAGATCCACCTTCCCACACACAGAGCATCAACTAAAAAAAGAAATTACTTAAAGCATCATTACAAACAAAGGCCAAGTTCGCCTGCGTTCCCACGCCAGGGTTTTTTAACCTGGGCTCCCTCTTGTCGCGACATGCCACACTTACTCGGAAATCCCTGATCGTTAAAGCGGCATTTACGGCGGTGTTAAGTGAAGAAGGGTGTGAAATCGCCCCTGAGAGACCGGGGTAGCCGGGGCCGCTGCTGTCCAAGCGCTGGCCCGACGGAGCTGACGGGAACCTTCACCCTGTGCCCGCAGCCGGCACCGGCCGAGGGGACGGCGGCAGCGGCGGCAGCAGCGCCAGCCCGCGCGGGTGCCCCGATGCGCTTCTCCCCGGAAAAACCCCAAAACAGCAACAACACAAATAATATCAACAAACCAACCAAGCGAACAACCAAACCCAACCCGCACTCCTCCCCACCGAAAAAAAAATTACAAAGGAAAAAANGCCCCGCCCCGCCGCGCCGCGCGGGCAGTGCCGCGCCCCCGCGCTCCGCTCCGCGGCTTTCTGCTCTTCGCGCGGAACAGCCTTAAAAATCGATTTGTTGCACGTATAGGAACTGTGCGTGGAATCCCCGGGCGAGGGGAGGCAGGGGGCTTATTTGCATGTTTATTTCTCTCCGCATTAAAAAGCGGAATGGTCTCCCGGATTCTCCCCTTCCCCTCGGAGAGCTGTGCGGAAATGGCATCTCTCAGCCTTTAGTTCAGCACGGAGAATGGGGCGGGGGACGGGAGGGGGCACAGGACAATATGTGTCTCCATGGCTTAGAATCCACGTTGTGGCCTGATTCTCATTCCACGTTTGAAAATAAGTCTGAATTTGAACGTCCTAGACAGCTTAACAAACTAAGGTCCTGAGGCAACGGTCCAGAGTGGGATTGTCAAAATAAAACAAAATAAAACAATTAGACCAAATTTCCACAGTACATCTGTTAATTTACCTCCCTTGATACAGGCTTCATCACCAGAATAAACCATTCTAGGTCGATTTAAATAATGCTTCAATGTCTTACGAGACAGAAGGAGCAGAAGCAGGACATGCAGACTTTAATTTTTTTTTACTAGTTGTGCTCAATTGACACATCTTGAAATTAAAGAAAACATCAGCCTGAGCTGCAGTGTGGAGGGAGTAGTAGTACAAGTCTCAGGCTTCTCCAGACAGGTCCACTGTAAAGATTGAAGACCATCAACTCTTTCCGTAAGGGCAAGTGTCTAAACAAGCATCACCTTCATCGTGATCAAAACATTAAGCAGATACCTTACCTCTGCATTATGGAGCTCACTCAAGCAGATTAAACTATTTTTTCTCTTTTTCTGGGTCGTGGTGTATGACCTGAAGATCAAAACGTGAGCGGTTTTCTAAAGTTATACCTGCTTGTTATGTATTTCTTCTCGTTTTCTGATAAATAATTAAAAGGAAATAAAGCTGCTCAAAATTCTCTCACCTTCTGGCACTAGTTTAAAAATTCTCTTAATTCTCAGGTATGCACAGATATATTCACTCATTGCAATTTTTATCTTGCCTTGTTCATCTCTTTTTTGTCTTATTGAGATTTCACCTATTCGGGCTTCTAACAGCAATTTCTTTACCCTGAAAATAAAATTGAAAATGGAGCTACAGCAGCCTCAATTATTGCTGTTATGCCTAACCATCCTAACATACTTTCATGACTGCTCACCACATCAAAATACATCCTTTCCCCCCTTTCAAAGAAAGTATTTGAGTGTTAAGCTTTTTCTTGTTATCTGCAGAATGATTTTTCATAAAACTGGATCAGTAAGAACACATGCAGGAATGAAGACTCTCCTTCCACAAAAGTCTTCCACCCACCTAAGACCCTGAAGTCACAGGCAGGGACAGTAATATGAAACCTTTGCTCATTGCTCTGCTTAAGTGGCCTGATCACCTGGGTCTAGTAAAGGCTACTGATCTCGTGAGTCCAGTGGAACACAAAATTTAAAAGACGAAAAACACCACAACCTTACATGGGTGATTGATGCTGAGTGAAAAATGAGGCTGCTACCAACAAAAACCAAGGGCAGGCTGACATTTAAACAGTAATGTTTAACTGGAATAGAAAGATGTGAACTAAAGAGAAGATGCATAGTAGGCAATTAATTCAGAGAAGTTAATATAAAAAGATGAGCTCAGTTTGCCATTGCAGAGCAATTTCTTCATAGTGAATGCCTCGGGAGAGTAGAGCATTAGTCTGTCAGTGGGAAAGGCGAGTTACAATTGCTGCTCCTCTATCAACACCGGTAGAAATACTTGTGCATAGAGTACTGTAGCTTTCTCTAGCAAAATTTTTAGATTCCTTCACATCTTAAGCACATTAACAACTCTGTAACTAAAGCTGCTGTGATTCCATATGGCTAACACAACCAATAACCACACACCAGAGTAATTTATTATGCCCAGGTGTGTCTTGAGTTCTTTGCTTACCATACTTGGATTTTTTTCTTCAGACATCAATATGCAGCCTATTTGCAGCCAGTATATTTAGAGTTTTAGAGACATTAAAGTTGAAGAAGACTTTGTGCTGAAGAAAGTCCTGAAAGCAGCACTATGAATTCAGAACCATAGAATTTAAATACAAGAGTCAACTTTTCTGGTTTAATCCTTTCAAATGTCAAAAATTAATATTGTATTTACAAAAATTTTCTATGTGAGCAACAAACATCTACAGCTACATGTCACAAGAATTCTTTGTCAAACTCTCGGCTTAAAAACAAATATATAAAACCACATTTAACATGGAGGACTTGGCAAGCAAAAGAGAAGAAAGAATAAATCATGGTGTGCACATTGTTTAAGGCAAAATATACAATTAGGGAATTAAAGTAGGAAAAGTTACAGTGAGTAGTTAATTATAATTTTTGCACTAAAATTCAAATTTACATAACAATATGACATTAGCTTTCCCAAAGATAGTAATAAATTTGAGTCAAATTTTACAGGCTTGATTCATGAAATGAAATACAGCAACAAAACCATTCTCCTATTAAAAAATAACAAACTCCACGGTGTGAAAATAACAAACATCATGATGAGAGCTGTTGCCATACTCAGAGAATGTGGTGCACTTCCAGTTCACACCTCGCTAAGACGTGCTGACCAAAAGTGACTATTCTTTTCTTTCAAGTATTCCCAAGCCTCCCAGCGTGAGCATTAATAAATATATGACTGACGTGGTGAGCAAGATCAGTTTACTTATTAGACTGCCAACAAATCTGAATGTTCTATTAATTCATATTTATATCCCCTTCTCCAGCTGTCACCAATCACTGGTGTCCTCACAAGAGTAGCAGGAGCTCAGCTCAGTCTGGAGGAGAGAAAAGGGAGGGGGAACCCTCCAGCAGAGACACGGCAACACTAACTTGAGTCAGCTGCAAAACAGAGAGAGTGAAGCAGTTACCCCACAGGCATAAAAATTTAGAGTTCTCTTGATTTGCATTTTTCCTTGTTTCGCTGAGTTGAAAACAGCTATTTTGGTAACCAAGTCTACTTTCCAGGAGAGTGTCTCAAAATGGGAAGGACTAAGCTAGTGCTTTCTCAGAGCAGACCACACCCTGGTAGTTAGGCTAAAATGAGAAACTCAGCTTTTAATCCCTTCAGGCAGAAAAAGGAATTGAAGTTTAACGTTTAGATTGGACAAGCATGTTAGTCACAGAGATAACAGAAAAAAAGAGAGGAAAAGTTGTCCTGATATTTAGTGAATCTACAACTGTGCAACATCATCATTTTCATTACTTTTCAATTTGTGCTTTTAGAAAAATAAAGTCTCATTTCCATTGTATTTATTTTTGCATCGAAGATTTTCTTCAAGATGAAATAAAAAATGTGTCATTTGTTCACGTTGAAGGTCTCACTGGGCTTTGGATAAAAGCTAAGCAAAGTGAAACAGTGCTAGAAATACATATCCCCAAGACCAGAAAAAAGGTTCTTGTTAAACCAAAAACCCTCAACCCAGGGGGCAGCCACTTATTCCAGCTTTACTGGGTTGCTCCCTTAGCCTGCTGTTTGCCATGCTGCTGGGTCTTTAAAGCATGAGTTTACATGCATTCAGAAGAAGGAGGTAAGAGAGAAGGCAGAAAGGTAGAGCTATTGCACATCACAAAGAATGGCTGTAGAGATTCTACAGGGGAAAGACAGAGGCTGCTTTCCTTTTTCTTTTCCCTCCTCTGAGTAAAAACTCTGCCAAATTGAAAACCCTACCAAATTCATGTTATGTTTCCTGCTATACATTCAATAACAGAAAAGCATATTGCCCATTGCCTGAACTCACCATCTTAACAGGGAATGTCCAATTCCCTGGATGATAATATTAAGGCATAACTCTGGTTTCTTTCTTTGACCTTGATTACTGATCATTAATGAGCCAGTTTTACTTGTGACAAGTAAATGATGCAAGTGATCATCATGCAAGTGATGTCCTCATGTATGTGATCACATTCACAGCCCTATGCCTGTGAGGGATTGATGGGTTTCTTCACAATGCTTCTTGGAATAGAGACATCTCCGCACAAAGTGTTTTTAATACGAAGAATTAATTTATCATCTTTTTCATAAATAAACCTTCTAAATTTTATGTCCGTTTATGCATTTTTTCCCATTTCATCTTAACACTAGCTCCTTGCTTTTCATTCTTCTTGAAACAATATAAACCAGTGCTCATGTTAGTGTGTGGAATACTGATACAGTGAGCTCTTAATAGCATCTGATTTTATTAACTTTGTATAACCCAGACATTTGTTTTCTGTCATTCTACAAATGTCAGCTGAGAGCCTAAGGGCCAAAATGCAAAAAACATTGGTTCGTTGTGAAATAAATCACTTCAAACTGAGGACTAGAGGATATCTGTCTGTAAGGAAATATTTGCCATGTGTAGTGATTCAAGGTCTTGCTCTGAAGAGGACTGAGTCATCTTCATTGTGCTAATATAAAATCTGTACTTTATGAAGTTCTATAGGTGAAGGTGTTACCTGCTGAAGTGTCCTTATTAGCAATTTGAAAAGCATTTCAATAAGAAGGTACTGTATGAATATTAACATACTACTGGAACACAGCACACATAAATCCACATATGTAAGGATTTTCTAACAGAAAACTGTCTTGGTAGCTTAGAATCATGAGTGTGAAATGTCACGTCTCCTGGTAGCTGCCCTCCTCTTTTACCCTTGAAATACCGTGCCTACAAGCACTCCACTTCAAATTGCCTCTCATACGATTCTACCTCAGACCTACATATCTTCATGTTCTACGCATGATGTGAAAATGTTGCACTGATTCCCCACTAACAAGTGTGTGGAATATCTGTTACTCACATTTAAGCAGGCATGAGACCTCCTCATTCCTCGAGCTGTTCCTGCTGCCAGTTTGTTCTCTGCTTTCATACCAGAATTCACATTACAAATATTACACCAGGTGTTTTCTTCTCTGAGCTTTTACTCACAGATTGAAAATATAATGTTGTTTTAGTAGCTCACTCAAGATGACCAATTCTATGAAAATACTGGACATTTCAATAAAAAGGTATAAAAAAGCTGCCTACCACCAAAAGCAAGTAATAAAATTTAAAAAAAAAGAGACTGAGAAAAACAATGCTATGAAGTAAGCACACTTTGTTACTTGTACTGTTTTCCATCTTGTGAACTTTCACTCCATGATACAGTTCCTAATGTGTATTTTCTTCACAAAGAAAATAAACAGCAAATAAAAATGAACAGATTTTACAAAGCTGAAAAAAAAAATTGTCATAACAATCCAGGATGAATGTTCTACTCCTGAGCAACACTTACGATCTAATAGAAAGGGTTAGTTATTACTAAAGTTGCTAGTAAGTGTTTTCATGTCTTGGTTTCTCGGTAAGATGGATATCAAGTATGCTGTACTGATTTTTGCCCATGGGGTTGTTTGTCCTCTGCATCATATTTAGCAGCTTCAGGGGAAGAGTTAAACTATGATTCAGAAGAGTGGCCTCAATTAACACAACGGATTGAAGCATTTTGTCTAGTCAGTCGTATTATTTTTTGTATAAGTAGAGTTTTAATTATCAAGATTTCTGAATGTAAAAGATGTTAACAAAGTTCAGTGATAAATGTAGCTGTGGTTTAACAAGATTCAACAGCAAGCTTGATTATTTACTGCATAGAGGACAGGTTTGGACAAAACTGAGACCCTTCTGTTGAGACATGAGGTCCGGAAAGGACCCCCTTGAGTTCCAAACTCCTTCTTAGGAGGAGTCTAGGTACAAATGGATCTACTGCTAGTCCCAGACTTGGTCAGTGGTTTATGACTAAAGGATTGTATATGCACAATTGATCCTTTTTATCACTTAGCTAAGATTTCAAAGAAGTTTAGCATGGTATTAATCACTTACCAAGATCACCTACCAAGACTTCGTTGCATCAAGGAATCCATCAGCCTCAAGGAGCACCTTGAGAGTCATTCCTGCTCAAGGGGAGTCCCTGTTGTGCAATACACTACAATGCAGAAGAGCTCAGGGGGCCCTGGACTCCACTATTCATGGAGTGAGAGAGAATGATTTACAATCATGTATGCATGCCAGCAAGACATCTAGGTCATCATTCCAGACAGCCCTTGGCCACCATGTTGTCATCCATGCATGGAGAAGGAGGATGTCTCCTCTAAGGAGGAACTGCCCCACACCTTAACTGTCAAAGGTGTGGAAGCTTGTATATTCTGTAATGCTTAACTGTAGAGTACCACAGTGGCTCTATTGTTTCATTCTTCATATTAAATCAGAGCAAGCATTTTCACTGCCTATAAGAAGTGCATTTTACAATGACATCTTATTCAAGAAATTCATCAGCAGTTCATTTGTTGAAACAATAAATTAATGCTCTACAGGACTTTCATAACTCATTATAGGCTGGCATTATGCTGGAGCTGCTAAGTGCTTGCATGCCCAAATTTCATCTGCAAATGTCACATCTACCTTGTTCTCTCAGGCACTTACATTATCAGGATTCAGTCTCTATTTGGATACTCCAGTTTCCCGTTCATTCAGATGTGGAAGAGCAATTCCACTGTATAACTCTGGCCACTGAACTTTATTTAATTTGGAATCACTGTCCTGTGAACAGATGGGCTGCACACCTCTGGTGTAGTTCACTTCGTTGGTTTCTAGTGTTCACATTTGTACTTGAGCTGAAGATGCATAAATATCCCATAAAGTAGATAGTTTAACTACTCTGGCAGTGGGCCATTCTTATTTAAACTGTTGAATGCTGCTACTGCATTCACAGTTTGTGATGTTTCCTTTCTCTTGACTTGAATACTATTAGATCTACAGGGGCCTATTTGTCTCTTTTACTGCATTTCATTATGATTCAATATTGAAATCACTGGATTCTCATTAGATTTGTTTTCCTTAATTAAAAGGATCTTTTTGGCAACAGAAACCCCTTAAGTCTTTCTTGAATATGTGTCTTGTTGGTGTAGTAGTTTGGCCGTGATTGGCCAATGTGTATTACTGACATTTGATAAAACCAATGAAAGCGTGGGTACGCCTTTTAAGATACACCTTTTTTAAATGCAAACCCGGGAATCGGCTCTCTCTTGGTTTCCGGCAAA
>WAAG01004112.1:2663-33279 GCA_013390105.1 Tichodroma muraria
AGAAGGTTGGGTGTTTGCTTTTTGCTCATGCAGCTGAAGCAGTGATGGGTTTCAGAGTCAAGTGATGGATTCCAGTCTGTGCATTTGAGTTTAATGATGGGCAGATGGTATCTTTGCAAAGGATGTATGGCCTTTTTCTTCAAGTCAGCACTCTGCCAAGCAATGTCTGTGCAAATTCGAATGCCTGCAGTCTTTTAAATTTTGCAGTTTTGGGGCTATTTGGCCTAAGATCTTCTTGTTTAGGTGATAGAGCAAACTCTGTTAGCTTTAGCATCTCTGTGCTAATGATGAAATGCTGCAACTCAAGAAAATGAGCTAGAAAATGTAATTGTTCCTTTACATCATAAAAAGAGTTGTTTAACCAAATTCCACTCAGCCGCGCTTCAGCTGAAGGCATTGGAGGTTGTAGAAACTCAGTTGAGGAATGCAAGAGCTTTACCGACAAGTCAGTTGGGTAGATTAAAGTCTTGAGTCATGCAGGACCTTGTGTGGACTCCGCCATGAGTCTGCCTGTGTAGGACAAGTTGCACAATCAGAAGTCTTTTTTGGTTTAGATGTGAACGCTGAAGGAGCTTCCTAACATTTTAGAACATGGCCTAACATTCCTAACATGGCCAGAAGGCAGGTGGAAGTAGTCATGGACTCCATGATGTTACTTTTAGAGATATTTTTGTAGTAGCTAAGTAATAAGTCAGTTTTCTTGGACCATGTAGGTACTGTCCCACTGCAAATGCTTTTACTTGGAGCTCCCATGCACAGTGCTGGATTAGTGAAGAAGTTCCATGGGCACTGATGTGTGATTCTTGAGTCAACTCAGTTGCAGTAAAACTTTTAATGCATTGAACAAATGCATTCTTAGGAAATACTTTGATACCCATGTCACAAAGATTATGTGTTCCTTACCTTACAGACAGCAAGGATCAAGATTTATGCAGTTAAGAGTAAAAAATGTTATATATCCACACACACATGCAGCCCTCTCTTGGTGTTTGCAGAAACTGTTGCCAGTTTCAAGCTTTCTATCTTCAAAGTTTCTAAATTACAGATTTCATTACAGACAGTGATTTTGGGTTTGTGGCTTTGTCATACTGTGTGAATTACTGCATTAAAGCTGCAGATGTGGTGGAATAAAGCAAAATTCAAATGGGCATATTGTCAGCAAGGAAAGAAAATATTTGAGAGCTGCAGTTCCCAGAGCAGATAACCAAAAAAGCAGGGAAGTTTTGCTTCACATCAGGATTGCTTTTAAGAAAAAAGAAAGTGACATAGTTTTGTAATAAAATAATGACATTTGTTTTCATTTCATCGTATTTGTGCTTTGCTAGGAGAGCTTTGATATTTCACAGAACATTCATTGGGCAAGAAAATTACATCCCCCATCCTACCCAAAACATCCTCTGAGTTGTGTAAAGCTGAGTTAGAGTGCTTGGCTCTGATACACTTGTGCTTTTTGTTGTGTGCCTGTTTTCTGCCAGAGTATGCTTTCTGGTACATGGACGTTTTGCTGTCTGAGGGAATGTCTAACCATGATTGCTAACATCGCTCAATATTTTAAATTATCCTGGAGAGGTAAAGAAAAAACGGAAAATTGGACCAAAAAATGTACTGAACTTGTTTCTGAAGGACGAGTTCGAGGGAACAGTTAAAACCTTTCTTTTTTTTCTTGTTGACACGCTGGTAACCCTGGTAGCATGGTTGATGTAAACACCTGGTAAACTCTGCACTGAGTTACCCTCTGATGTGAACGTCACTAGCGTGAGGAAACTAAGTCACGCCAAATCAAAGCAAAGCTCTGCCACCTGACCTCACATCTCATGCTGGTGTTTCTCTTGTGTATGAACCAGGGACTGAAGTAAATGAACCTTATGAGTGTTCAATGAATTTGGGATTAAGCTTTTAATCTGCTATGCTGGGGGGAAGGGTTTGATTGCCAGCTCCGGCTGCCCAGGTGTGATGTGCTGCAGCAGGAGGCAGGTGATGCTCCATGTTAGCATTTATACCGAAACTACTGATTAGGGCCCCAAGGCCATATTCTGTACAAAGCCAACCCGCAAGGTGTACTCTGTTCTAGGAAGGTTATTTTTAAAACAGAAACAGATAGTTCTGTATAACAGTATTTTTTAACGATATATCAACCAGTACTGACTAAGGAAATTGGAGAGGAGTTGGAGTCAGACCTCATTCTTTAAAAGAAATTCACTGGTACCACTGCAAATGGCTTATAAAATCTGCAACAGTCTAAGAATTACACAGAATGAAAGGACTTTGTAAACAAAATGGTACTGGCAGTATACTTTGTGCAGACCAGAACTGACACAGTGATGACCTTGTAATTTTTTTACTGAATGTCTTCCAGTGAACAGTGTCTGCAGAGCAGTAACTGTTGTCTTTCTGGCAATTGGATATAACCTCGGTAACTGGAAATGGGGCGTTTGTGCTATGAAGTGCTTCTTGTAGTTAAGGTAAAAGGACTTCTTGGACATTTTTTTCCAAAATAATATCTTGTTAATGAATAAAGTCATCCAGGTGAATACACATACCACCTAGTCTGCCAACTGGAGTGTTTTCATGCTAATTAATACCACTACCTATATATGCCAGTCTCACTTGTGCATTCCTAACTGGAATCGCCACGTTGCGCGGTGTATAATTTTAACATTAAATAGCCTGCTGAAAATTAGTAGGAAAAAGGTCAAGAAATGCAAAATCCATGTTCTCTCGATAATGCTGTACTTCCTAATTATATGATATAGATATTTGAAGAGCAGCTAATTTGAGTCAGAAGCAAGTATCAAGAGCTGCAAATGCTGCCATTAGTAGCGCTTAGTAGGTGCTAGCAGAGTTCTTTGCACTTGGTTGTAGACATGTATTCTCCCTGTGGTCCTCATGGGTTCCTTTTTGGAGTCAATCTATTAAAGGCATTATGTGTAGTCATCCAGCTCTCCAAGGAGGAAAGGGATATTTGAAGATACAGGAAAGAGGGTATAAAACAATGAAATAGGTGGGCAAAGTTGAGGCCTGGACTTCAGCTTGAGCATGGCCCTGTTAGGGTTGTACTACAGTGGCATATGGATTTACTAGTTTACGCTCTAATATAATGACCTTTATTGGGATTTTTGCTATTAACTGTGTCTTCTCTCCATTTCTTCCACATCAATTTTCAGAGTAACTTTTTTTCCTCAATATTTACTCATTAATATTAGTCATAAAGTATTCTAGTGAGGCACAAGTGAAAACCATGATTTTTTTCCCAGTCTTCTAATCCAAT
This sequence comes from Tichodroma muraria, assembly GCA_013390105.1. Lineage (NCBI taxonomy): Eukaryota > Metazoa > Chordata > Aves > Passeriformes > Sittidae > Tichodroma > Tichodroma muraria. The sequence goes on from WAAG01004112.1 coordinate 5,932, forward strand.
TATCAAAATACTTGTTTTCTTCCCTAAAGAAGAAAAAACATATACATACCCACATACATATACAGAAAATTATTGCAATTTAGCAATGGAGTCCATTTTTTTTCAGTCCAGATTCTTCCAAACTGACACCCTTTGCTGTAAAGAACAAAGTCATCTTTGCAAGTTTGGTCTGGCTGACAGCTAGCTAGGTTTTGCTGCGGGCTATGGGGACAGGGCTGGGTGGCTCGGTGGGCAGCGCGTGTCTGGCTGTTCTGCCAGCAGCCTCTCTGCAGGCATGATCTATTCCTTGCAAAGGCCTCAGGGTCTGTGTTGAAATGGTTGTGCAACGTGCTTCTCCTCTGGCTTGGCCCGTGGCAGCTTGGAGGGAGAGATGCTGAGACCTCTTCTTCCTGCCCAGGGACACTTACCACTACAAAACGGGCTGAGTAAATAAAGGGCTGGCAAAGTGCCTGTGCTCCCTAGAGAAATGTCACTGCTGTTGCAGGAGTGTAGGTGATGTCATCCTGGTGAGTTGTTCTGTATGTCCCTCTTTGGACTGACAGTGCTCCCATGTGCCTCAGGTTTGGCTGCAGTTACTGTTTTTTAACATGAACTCTTCTCTCCTGCAGGATAAACCTGCATGGGGCTGGCTGTGCTGGTGTACTCCATGCTGGCCAAAGCACTCCCTTGGAAAGTTACCACAAAGATTAGCAGGGCAGCACTCGCAGAACAGCTTATTCAGTAAGATAATGTTTTCTGTTTCCCCAAGCAAAACAGGGAATGCTGGTAGCTGCCTGAAGCAGAGTTTGGGCTTTTGCTGGGACAGCACCACTGGTTGCAGACTGCATGAGGACACAGACCTGTTGGCCCGATGTCTCAGCATGCCTTGGGAGGGAGGTGGTACTGTGGCTGAAATGAAGGTGGTGTGACCCTCAGCACTGCTGGATTTTCTGTGTGGATAGTTGCAAAGCTTCAAGTGCAATAACGAAATAAATGCGGATGTGAGGGCTGCAGTAGCTGCTGGTGCAGCTTGCAGAGTTGGCAGGGGCTCACTTTTCTTGCAAGGAACTGTTCACCTTTTACCTTATGTATCACCAGGATTTTTTTCTGGGAGAGGTGCTAACTGGTGGCAAGCCCCACCAGAGAACCGAGTGTGAGTGGGCTGGATGTTTACACTGTGTGTTATCAGGGGGCTGATGGAGATGCAAGGCTGGAGTCTGGAATAGAAATTGCATTTTAGGATCATATCCTTCAAATCACCTAGAAGTCAGTGCACAGTGTATTGCATGCATTTCAAATGCTTTGTATATTTATGGAAAAAAGACGTAGAGAGAGAAAAGTATGGGAAACAGCAGAGAGAGCTGCCAAGAAAGCCAGTGCAAGATCTTGGGTTTTTATTCCTCAAGCTCTTTTTATTTTTCCTCCCCTTGATATGTTTAAATTGCTAAGTTCCTTTATGCTTCTTAAAAAGAAAGCTTCATTCAAATTATTTTAATTATTTAGCACCCAACAGAAATTCAACACAGCTGTAACTTTTTGCTGTTTAGCGTGAGGTGGAACAAAAGTGCTGTCTATTGGCTTAGAACCATAGGATTGTTTAGGTTGGAGGAGACCCACAAGATCATCAAGTCCAAACATAAACCCAGCACCACCATGTTCACCAGCAAACCATGTCTCTAAGTGCCACATCCCCATGTTTTTTGAACACTTCTCTGGGCATCCTGTTCCAATGCCTTCACCGTTTCAGTGAAGACACTGTTCCTAATATGTAATCTAAACTTCCCCTGGCAAAATGTCAGGCCATTTTATCTGGTCCTGTCACTGTTACCTGGCTTGACAAGGTCCGTCCTTTGAGAGGTAGCTCTGGGTATCAGCTTTACTGGAAATTGATTATCAGCTTGGACTGATGAAAATAGGACTATAAGATCTGTTATAGTAAAGAAAGTGTTTTGGGTTTTTTTATTCTCAGAAAAGAGAAAGGAGTTGTGCCCTGAAAAATACTTCACATCAGATTGGCTGTTGCAGAGCCATAACATTTGAGCTAAATCCTCTGGTCAGGTGGAAAAAAAAGCAGGCATGAAGCCTGTTTATGCTACCAGTGATGCCTGAAAAATGATGTCCTGAGAAGGACTGACAGGGTGGTAGACTATGATGTATCAGCCTGTTTGAACACTTGGTTGAATAGTGAGGTTGTAAAGTGGCTCTGCAGAAGGGCCAGTAAAATTCCTGTAGCTGTCACCTCCCTTCTTCGAAGCAGAATGGTTGGAAGGTGTTTGTCAACACAAATGCATATTTCTATGTGAAAGGAGCTAATCCCTTAAAATTTTGCAAGATATTTCTAGAAAGTAATTAAATGTAGGAAAAAAAATAGGGTGTTTGTGTCACACTCCTGGAGAATTATCAATAATGGGACTTGTTTTGTGAGTTGTTGTACATTTCTTCAAAGGAGCATGTACTGCTATCAAATTGAAATATTAATATCAGATAATGACACTGTGGAATGATGACCTCTTAAATGGAGACATACTTTAACAGCTTTTAATCTGTGTGGTAACTGCATATTAAAAATCTTTGACAATTTTGATGAAGAGCAATTATAGAGCATGCACGGTAGCTGTTCTTCTAAGTTAACTAATTCCCTAAGTCTCATGAATCTGCTAAACTAGATTAATGGGCTATAAAATTTCATTCAAAATTAAGTTTTTCACTGAAGAATAAAAATATCTAATTAAAAAAAAATCTTTCAAAACAATTAGTTTTCTTTATTGCTAAGTAGTTGTTTTCCTGTGAAAACTTCAGTGCATATTTTATGAGGAACAAGAAAGATGAAAATTGAAAGAAAATCCGTGAGTATGAGATCACTCCAGCATGTATTGAGAAAGAGGATTTTGAAAAAAAATCAGATTTTCCTGGTAAAGGACTGTTATGAGAGAATTAGGAAATTTTATATGTAGTATAGTCTAGACCTTTCTGTACTTGCACATTCATACTCAATTTGAAACCTCTGACCTGCTTGTGTTATCAAAGAAGAGAAAAATGAATAAAATTCCATATTTGGAACACAAATGTTGTAGCTATCTTGAAGACAAAATACGTGCATGCTCTTTGTACTTTCTCATTCCAAGTTAGAACTGATTTTTAAGTAGTTTTGAGTATGAAATTGAGCTCCATCCAAAGACTCGGGGCTTCAGTAAAATGATCTTTAAAAAAATATGAACTGAAAAACCCCACAAAGTTCTGTGCCATCAGGGCTTTTTGGTGCTGGAGGTTGGGTGATGGCCCTGGGAAGGTGGCATGTGGCAGCAGAATTTGGGCAGCCAGGTGCAGCTGGGACATCAAGCTGGGGCACTGCCCCTCAAGGACAGTACCTCTGGGGCTGTGCAGCTGTGAGTGTCCACCTCACTGGCTTGCTCTGCTTCCACACAGGCCACATGAGCCTGGCTTTCCTCGGGGCCCCTGCTTTGGGCCGTGCACCGAGGCAGACAGGCACCTCTAGGAGTGACAACCCACAGACGGCTTTTGCCACTGCCCTGACTCTTCACCAGGTGCCGTCCAAGCAAAGAAATAAATGTGCTGGCCAGGGGCGGGTTTGAAGGATGCGGACGCAGGGCAGAGAGGGAGAGGGAGGGATGTTGAGACTGTTTTCCATACTTTTATGAAGTCAGTAGCATCTTCTGAGGTTAATCTCACATTAGTGTCAATGCTGTAATGGCTTCTGATCATTAGTCGCTTCAAAAAATTTTAATAATATGGAAATGTGCTTTTTGACATTTTGTATTTTAATAACTTGCAGGTATCTCAGGGAAATTTTTAGTACTGATTGGTTTATGTCCTATGTTTCCTTTTAACTAGATTTTTCCCAATATTCTCTAATCACCTTGTACCTCTCTTCCTGATTCTAATTACTAGAGCTTTGTATATGATAACAAGCTCTTCAGTTCACAAGTGATTGCAGTGTTTTGAAGTGAACTACTCCAGAAACTTTCAATTACCTTTTAAATTCTGTATACCAACTCGTGACTTCTGCTTACTTATCTGATGGAAATACTGTCACCCTGAAGCCGTGGGAAGCAGAGGGGACTGTTTGAGTGGCAGCATAGAATTTTTGTCGTCTGGAAGAGGCAGATCTGAATGTGACCTTCAGCTGGATGCTCTTAAGCTTGATTGGGATATGGAAATTACATTCTCTGTCTCTGGGAAGAGAGGAGTTGCAGTTTAAACTACTCTTGATGATCTTTCCAATGTTTTTTTTCTTCACACACACACACCCCTCACATTCCCAGAATATAATATAGTAAGGGAATATTTAAAGAATCGACTTTCCCAATGTATTGGTTGCCCAACTGTATCTCTCCATCTGTGCTGTGAGCAAGATGGAATGATTAATTCAATCTTTTAATAGCATGCGGTCAGAATAAGAGATGTTGGAATTCACAAGCAGTAAAAGTAGAAGCTTTAAAGATGATATTGGGGATTGTGATACAATATATCCTGTACTATCTAGGAATATGATGATACTGTCAATGCTGCCTCAAAAATAAAAATTAAAATATTTTGTCTTTTGAAATGTGTAGATCATATTGAAAAGTATAAATTGTTTTCTGTTGTCTTTTTAATTCTTCTAGTGAGATACTAAAGTGCAGGTAGCAATATTTTGCTTTTGGTTTGGATTTCTAGTTTGACCATAAGTAGGTCAGTCTTTCCAGTTTGACCATAAGTAATGAGATCACTCTTTGCTTCAGTTTCTGCATATGAAAGTGCTGATGAATCATAGAATCATCAAATCATTTAGGTTGGAAAATCCCAGCAGTTAACCCACACTTCCAAGTCCATGACCAAACCATGTCCCTAAGTGCCACATCTACATCTTGTTTAAATACCTCCAGGGATGGTGACTCAACCATTTCCCTGGACATCCTGTTCCAGTGTTTGATAACCCTTTCAAGGAAGAAATTTTTTTCCCAATATCCAATCTAAACCTCCTCTGGCACAGCTTAAGGCCATTTCCTCTTGTCCTGTCACTTATTACATGGGAGAAAAGATCTACCCTCTCCTTGCTAAAACGTCTTTCAGTTGGTTATAAAAAGCAATAAGGTCACCCCTGAGCCTCCTTTTCTCCAGGCTAAGCACTCCCAGCCCCCTCAGCTGCTCCTCATCCGACTTGTGCTCCAGACACTTCACCAGCTCTGTTGCCTTTCTCCAGACATGCTCCAGCCCCTCAATGTCTCTCCTGTCGTGAGGGGCTCAGAACAGAGCACAGGATTCAAGCTGTGGCCTCACCAGTGCTGAGCACACGGGGACAATCCCTGCTCTGATCCTGCTGGCCACACTACTGCTGATACAGGCCAGGATGCCATTGGCCTTCTTGGCCACCTGGGCACACCCTGGCTCATGTTCAGCTGCTGTGGACCAACATCTACAGGTCCTTTTCGGCTGGGCAGCTTTCCAGCCACTCTACCTGTAGCACTGCCTGGGGTTGTTGTGACCGAAACTCAGGACCTAGCAGCTGGCCATATTGAAACTCATACCCTTTGCCTTGGTCAATCAATCCAGCTCTCCTTATGTAGAGCCTCTCTGCCCTACATCTGTTCAACACTCCTGCCCAGCTTGCTGTCATCCAAAAACTGGCTAGAGGTGCACTCGATCGCTTCATCCAGACCATTGATAAAGATGTTAAACAGGACTGACACTAATACTGAGCCCTGGGGAACCTCACTTGTTACCAGCTACCAGCTGGATGTAGCTCCGTTCAGCACCATGCTCTGGCCACAGCCATCCAGTCAGGATTTTGCATAGCAAGCAGTATTCCTGTCCAAGCCAGGATCAGACAGTTTCTACAGGAGAATGCTGAGTTTCAGCATTCTGAGTTTCAGCAGTTGCTGAATATCTGACTTACCACATTTTCTGAGCTTTGGGCACTTCAAATGTTCTCCAGACTTGAATGTTTATGATGGAACCTTTCTTCCATGCAAGGTGTGGGGACTTGCCTTCTTGCGTTTATTTCTACAGTATTTGGGATTAAATCAAGAATAGCAGCTGCTCTTCTTCTTTTCCTTCTTCTGCTTCTCCTTTTCCTTCTTCTCGTTCTTCCCTTTTCCTTTTCCTTTTCCTTTTCCTTTTCCTTTTCCTTTTCCTTTTCCTTTTCCTTTTCCTTTTCCTTTTCCTTTTCCTTTTCCTTTTCCTTTTCCTTTTCCTTTTCCTTTTCCTTTTCCTTTTCCTTTTCCTTTTCCTTTCCCTTTCCCTTTCCCTTTCCCTTTCCCTTTCCCTTTCCCTTTTCCTTTTTTTATTTTTCTTTTTTCCCTTTTTTTGTTTTCTTAACTCTCTTTGTTGTGAAATAACCATCATTCACAGTTTTCTGAAAAGAGGTTTCTGCTCTTCAGTCAATTATGACATTTACTCATTTTGTAATAGAGTGAGTGACAGCAGCATCATACTTTGTTGATTCATATTTCCTTCCGCATTTCAAACTCACTGCCATTACCCTGGTTTTTGGTCAAAACTATAACCCAAATGCCATAGTTAGGCATGAAATTTTAAAACCTTAGGAATTCTGTGCCACATTTCACGCAGATAACTCTCAAGTTTTTTGAGATATATGGGATGTGGTCTTTCCAAGGGAAGACCTTTTATGAGATTACTCACATTTTATTTTGCTTGTTATTTATGGCTTCTTCACTGGATTTCTTAACATGATTTGGAGAAATACTACATTTATTTGGGACTTTAGTGAGTGGGAAAAGTATCTTTGAATGTTAAATGTTTGGCTAAATTGAAACTTTCTCTGCTGGGAAATAGCGCTTGGAAATAGGGAATTGCGCTTGGGAAGGCTTTTGTATGCTTGGGGTATGCCTGAGAGCAAGGACTTGAAATGGTTTCTACACCCTGAAGGATGTAAAGCATTGTCAGATGCAGCTGCATCTACTCGTTAGCTGTTTGGGAAATCTTGGAGCCTAGACAATCTTTGGTTCCTGGTAGAGAATGAAAAAATTCTAATGTCTCAAACTTTTGCAGGATGGGAAAATGCATTCTGCAGCTATTAGACTATGCAGAGCTATTTCCATTACCCCTATTTAAATCTCCTGGGATAAGATCCTCTTTTTCATCTCTCATTTCACAACAGGAAAAAAGTATAATTACATGATGACATGACTTGAAGAGCATTGGGAAGTTTTACATAAAATGACATTGCCCAAGGTATTGCAGAGTTACATTTGCCCGGAGGGAGGGAGTATGGGAGTAAGTATCAGTAAATCGGTTCAAAAGATAATCAGATGCTTCTTCTTGATGTAAAGATACACCTGTATATACCTTCCCTATCTTTAGTGAGACTGGAGTGAAAGAGAAGAAAGCCGTAGAGTAAGACTTAATAGGTAAATGTGTAAAAGGAATAAAAGATAAGCAGAGCAGAGGATACAAATGGAAAAATCTCCCTCTATTTTTGTGATAGTATTTTCCCATGTAAAAAATGATATGGGTAAATGGAGCCTTTAAATATATGAATATGTAGGGAAGATTAGTTTCTTCTTGGAGCTAGCATCGTGTTTCTTCTCCTGATATTTTTAACAAATCCGGTAATCTTTCATATACAGGCTGTGTCTGTTCAGTATAGTGTAAGGAATTAGTGGGATTTCTTCATATTGTTGCAACAACCGTTCTGCCCTTATTTCACAAACCCCAGCGTTATATTTTTGTGAAGTGCCTTTTATGGCTGAGGCTGGGGCTGCTCACGTAAGGATCACTGACGCTGAGCTGAGTTAGTGCCGTGCCTTGCCAGTGACAGTGCTGTCCCCCACGCCTCTCCTGTCCAGCCTCACGGCAGCAGAGCCCTCCCTCCCAAGAGAAGGCGATGCTTCATGGCCTCATCCAAGTCCCCAGCTGGCATCTGTCCCAACACAAAATGATTGCACAGTGGAGCAAAACATGCCATGTGTGGTGTAACGCCAGTGGGTAGTCAAGTGCCAGATATTTTTGCACAAGTTTGTCAAATGTACTATCAGCCTTTATCTGAAATAATCCTTAAAACTAGCATTTCTCCAGAAAAACAAACAAACAAATAAGCAAACAAACAAACAAAAAGACACTGGCTTAAGCCAGGAATAGCAAGAATATGTAAGACAAGGACTAGTGTATGATGGCAGAAGCTGCTTGATGTCTGTTGGGAACTTGCAGAGCCATAATTTCACTAATATAGTTTGTACTTGTAGATGTAAGGCAACTTTTCCATCTCTTGATTCCTTCTCTATCGCCCCATGCCCCTCCCAGGCATAGCGCTCTCCTTTTCCTACACATTCAGTTGGGAACTTGACTCCCAAGAGCAGAATGTGGGCAAACTTGGATTCCTGCTTAATTTTTACCAGATTTTAATGCTGCACTGTGTTATTTTCCATCTGACTGATTTGTATAATGGTGTGTTCAATCTATCTGGCACTCATAAAAAAAAAATAAATTCAAATATCTTATCTTCAGATGAATTTTGGCAAAAGGAACAAAGTACTCAGGAATGGCAAACATGCCCTGAAGTGAGCTTCAGGACTCAGGAACTGCACCCTCTCATCTACTTTTGCTTTCTTTTACCTTAGGGCAGCTCCATATTTGTTAGGATCAAATTTCCTAATATCTCTGTCAAAATCAGCCTGAACTTGTATTGTAAAAAGCTCAGATATATGCTTCATCAAACCGCTTTTCAATGTAGCCTTATTTCCCACTGTCTGAGAGAAAGGCAATTCAGAAATGTCAAAAAAAACCTCCCAAATTAAAAGTCCTCTTTAGTTTTCTCCATTCTCATCCTCCTCTTTCTTGGGGAAGAGGTGGCAACGTCCAGTTTATTTACCATCTGTGATCAATGACCCTGATGCAGAAGGTCTGTTCTAGGGTAGGGTTTAGTGGAGGAAGAGGTTCTTCACAGACAGAGTGAAGACAGCATAAATCAGTTCGGAAAATTATTGTCTATATAATTTTTAAGAACTCCATGTCTTCCAATATCTTCCAATGTCTTTTTCTCCATGCAGGCCTTCTGCCAAGTCTAGCAGCATCACGGAGTCCAAGACTAACATTACTGAGCATCCTATCTGACAAATAAGGCAAAAGCACTCAGGCTCCAGTCAAAAGATGTGTGAAAATGCATCTTCCCTTGGCTCTTGTAACCAGGCAGGACTTTTTCACTTGCAAACACAGTCATAAGCTCTGAAAAACAGGGCACTGAAAGTACATGTGCAAGTGGAGAGAAAATATTTTTGATTACTTTGGCAGTAGCTGTAGCTTACTTTTCTAGCAGTCTGTGGATCAGTGCCTTGACTTACCCCACCAAACCATGATTGATTTACATCTGTAAGTAGCAGTGCCAGTGTCCTCACTGGGATCCTTTTTTGGCCTTGAGGACAATATCACCATGCAGAGATTTATGATTGGGGTATATAAAATTGCTTAGCGCTGTATCTCTTTCACCTAAATACCTAATACTGGAGGTGAGGGGAAGATGAAGAGAGGGGAAAGGGGAACGAAGCACTTGAAAATGACCTCATCTTGACCAAAAAATCTTTTTCCTGTGTCTTATTTGAAAGTCTAACACTTCCTTCTGCTTCTCCTTCCACACCCTGCTTTCCACACACACTTCTCCCCTTATCTGCACTTATGCTGTCTTTCCAAGAATCACTAGAAGAAATGCAGATAGGTGTGTCATGCAAATGAAATTTTTAGTGTAGCTTTCCACTCCCCACTGTTGCTAGAGAGATCTCTTTCCACAGGTCTTGTATTTTTGAGTGCCAAAAACTCTCACTCTGAATAGCTGCCCTATTTAGGGTATTGTTATTTTTCTTTAGTAAAAAATACTTCTTTCAGGACTGTAATGCTGCCATCATAACTTCCATCTTACTACTGCACCAGTTTATCTTATGTATTTTCTAATATGTGGAGGCTTTTTTACTATAGTTTTAGGTCTTGCTGTGGATACTCGTGGTCCATACTTGTGTTACTGGACTCTAGTAATTCCTGTTGCTCTCTCGTACCCCCCAAGGCTCCACAGTGGGTTCATGAGTTGAAAAAACAAGAGGAAAAGGAACCGTTCTGCTCATTTGCAGTACGACTTTCGCATGTGTTAAATGAGATGTCTAGGAACAAGTTCTGTGATGGATTTTGGGAGCTTGTATCTCAGCCTTCTGTGAAGGGCTTGTTGTCTTGCCTGCAAATGTTATCACTTCAACCCTATAAGCAAGCTGGCATGCTTATCAAAAAGCTTAACAAATGTTATAAATTTAGAGCAGCCTTAAGTTTGGCTGTTTTTTTGGGTTTTTTAAGTTGTTTTCATTGGCAATTTAAAAAAAAAATCATTAGTCTGGCTCAGCACATGTTTGCTGCTAACTCTGAAGAAATGTCACTTGTTCCCGTGTTGACAATGTCAGGAAGGGATGAGTAAACACATTATCTCCTTAGCTGGCTGAGCACTTTGCTTCTCTAGTTGGCTTATCTGCCAACTCCTTTGCTTTTGTGTCATTTGCTGCCTCGCTGCGCTTTGCCATTTGTCCAGGCTCTCTGGATATGTGGTGCCTTGGCTGGAGTTACAGCACTGGTTGGGTTCCCAGGTGTTCAGGCAGACCAGACAAATTGCTGCTGTGTTGTGGAAATGTCCACTTCATGGGGCACAGGCTGTGCGTGCATTCCCCTGAAATACAGGGATGGAACTTCTGTGAGTTTCCAGAACTGGTAAGTGTGAGTTGTTGTTTGTTGTTTCGTTGGCATGCAGCATTTCAGGCTCTGTGTGTCTTGTGCATCTGTTAAACAAGAAACTTAGTTTTATGTGTGCCAGGGGTTTTGCTGTGGTTTTGTGAGCAGTTGTTACCAGTCGTATTCCCTGTCAGTGGCTGCGTGGGAGCCTTATTAAATTAGGTCTTCACCTGGCTGCTGAAATTCTTACAGCCATCTGACTGCTGCTGTTCCATTAATAGCACCTTGAGACACCTATGAGTTTGTAGGGCAAGGGACACGTTTCCATGGTTTGGTTTCTCCTGCTGTTCTGGTTCTTCAACACCTTTCTCTTCCCATGAGTAACTCCAGGGCCAGCCTCCCTCCAATACCTTCATTTCCTCATGATTCTTAACAAAAGCTGGGAGGCTTGTTGCCTATCTGATGCAAAACTCCAGTTGTGTTTGGAAACAGATGCTGTCCCTGGACAGATAATTCTCCCTTACACAATGCATCCAGCCATTTGAGGTATGTTGGACCTGTTGGCCGTGTGCCTGTGGATCTGCATGTGTGCATGACAGTTGTTCATCAGCAGAAGGCCCGATGGCCTCAGCTGCTGAAACCAGCAGGATACCTTTTCACAGAAGGACTAGTCAGGCTGGTTGCCACCTACCTGGTTTCCCAGCCTTAAAGGCCTTCAATCTTGGTTGCATATTGATGTACATCAGGAAAGTGATTGGAAGCAGCAGCGGCAGAAAAGATTTTGGTGTGCAAATTTGGGAAGACAATTTGCATTTGAAAAATCATCTGCACAGGCTTAGGACAGGCTTGAGGCACACACAGTTTGTCTGGCTTATCTGTCAGGATTTGAGTACCTAAATTGTATTCTGTTAGGATAGTCCTGGAATGACATTTGAATCCAGACCCTGTTTGCCTGGTTTCTGCCAAACCAGAATTTTACGGAGATGTTTCTGTAAGGCACACAAAAAAGGCTGTTGTTAAAAGCTTCATGGGTTCCTCAGCAGTTTTCTGATTGCCTCTCAGAGTGGAAAATGAATTATTTTTCTACATTTGCTTAATGGCTATAATCTCAACATCCCCACAGTATAAATCAGGGAAAACGAGTCGGAATATTTTGCAAGAGGAAAAACTACTCAATAATTCTGTGGTACCCTGAGCTATATGATTTCTTTGCTCCATCTAGAAGAACTCAATTGTGCCTTGTCCTGTGGTGTTAGACAAGGACTGGAAATTACAGTTTGCCCTCTTTTTCTCATTCAGTGTTGCTGTACAGGAATGGCTCCAAACTTGGGTCTTCTTATTCAGTCATGAAACTAAATATTTATTGTTGGCTCTTTACTTTTTTATTTTTTTTTTCCATCTGTGCTTCTGCCAGTTACCTTCAGGCCTAATATTTGCATGAAAATTATTCAGTTATAGGAGAAAAAAAAAACAACAAACCACTCACACAAAAAGAAACTGTTGGGATTTGTCTATACAGATGTCTCCAGCACAAATTCCACCAAAGTTCCTGCACTGTGTGACCAGTTCAGGAGTTGCAGCCAGGTCCCAGCATGGCACCTCACAGGTGGACACTGACTGACTTTGGATGCCTTCAACTGTGCTCAAGTCTGATAAGTACTGGTGACTGATTCAGACAATCTAAATTCTACCCTTGGCCTTCAATGTCTTAAAAAGAAGGTTAATGAGGAAATTGATATAAATAAATCATATTTTGTTGTTCACATGACCTGCAATGTGCCACAAGACAGATGCTGGATTAGTAAGGTAGGAGATGGAACTTTGTAAAAATTTGATGCAATTTGCTTTAAATAAACTTCTAATACTTTTCTTTTTTCCCTTGGCCTCAAGCACAATGTGCTGTAAAGGTTTCAGAATACCAAAGCAAGCTACTCTCAAGGGAAACTGTTCTTCTGAGGTTTGCATTGTCTGTGTTCGTGTGGTGTATTTCTGCAAAAAAAAAAAAAAAAGAAAGCTTGATGCTTTTGATTTGACTACTTCAATGACCCTCATCCCTGCCCCAGAGCTGAGATTTTGCTGGCAGGAGCTGGTCATTGATATGGAATTGGTCATTGATATGGGTCTGCAGACTGTCTTCTGTCTTATTTCTCTATGGTCTTGGCAGTTGCAGGGGTATCCTGACAGCCCTGTTTTAGAGTCCCTTGAAAATTGGTATTTTTTTAAAATTACAGAACTTTTGTAGTATGAATTTGCGTGAGGGTGTCTCTGTACATGGAATTTATTTCTGATAAAGGAGAAGTATATTTAAAAGGAAAGTAATTATTTTTTAAATAGCCTCATATCAGGACGTAATAAATCTGCCTTATTTTTCTGTTTTAGGGTAATCCACTTGCAAAGTAAACAGGCTTATGTTGTCCAAATACATTGGAATGCAGGCAGAACCCTCAGCTTGAGAGAAGCTTCTCTCAGACACTGGTGTTATAAAGGAGCACCTAAGGACTGCAGGCTGGTTTCTTTGAACACAAAGGGAACTTAACAGCTACTGCTTGGTCAGGGGATTTCATTAGCACAGGGCTGTACCGTTCTCCTGTCCCAGGGAGATATCACTGGCATTATGCCTCTGAACTTGAGATCAGTATCTACCACCTTACCAGGAGCAGAAGGAATGAGAGAACTGAGTGGTTTAAACGAGGTGCAAGAAATGCCAGAGGGAGCCTCTCTGGGCATTGCAATGCCAGTGTGTCTCCACTGCCTCCTGCCTGGGGCGCTGTGAGGCTCCAGCTGCACTCAGCTCAACCTCTCACACGAAATAAACCAGTATCTGCTGAAAACCAGGCTGAGCCCAAGTCTGCTTTGAAAATTTCATGCTGAGTTTCATCGTGGAAGTGGTGTTTTAACACTGAAAGTTGGGTGTACTGCAAATTCCAAATGAGATTTGAGTTCTAGAGGGAACAGGGCATTAGTAAACTGCCTTTCACTGGAGTGACCCCTGGTTCACACACAGAGCCTGTATTTGATCTTGACCACTTTTGTTGACATAAATACTAGCTGTGTCTCTTTTAAATGGAGATTCACTTTGCATTAAGATATCTGACTTGATGGAAACTGTACATATTTTTAAAATTAATAACAATTGAGAATTAATTGAAGCATTTATTTTCTTCCTGTCCCACTCCTCTCCCCAATGTATTTCGGTTTTTCTCTTCGCATTTCCCATTTTGACTGGAGTGAGTGGATAGACTGAGTTGTACCATGCAGTGTTGTGTCTATTCAAAACCATGCTATGTGGAGGCTGTATACTGTACCTCTTGGAAATAAAACAGATAATGACTACTTATCTGTGTGTCTGCAGCCCTCATTTCTCCCTCCTTGTCTGCTTTCTTAGGCCCTTGGAGCTAGCTGCTACAGGCCTGTTTTAAACTCTCTGTAATATAGGATCTCACAGAATGCATTTTTACAGTGGAGTCTTTAAGTGGCCATTAGGACCAAAAAATTGTCCTTTTCTTTGCAGTCACCGTGGACGGGATAGGACTGGACATCTTCTTTCATCTGCTAAATTATGTCCTCTACTAAGAACCACTTTATCACAGTGATTCCTGTTATCACTTTGCTCTTCTGACTTTCCATTTTCACTTGATGTCATTGCCCCTTCCCCAGTCCTGACTTCCTTTTCTCCTTTTCTTTCATTCATTTTCTTCTAAGTGAATTTTGCATTAAAACATCACTTCTTATTCAATAGGTAGGTATAGTGGTGCAGTTATGGAAGTGAGTGACAGTACCTGTATGCAACCTGTGAAATCCAAATGTCAGGTCAGCAATGTGGTGAGAGGCCAGGAAGCAAAGGAGGCGTGGGGAGGCAGAAGAGGAAGAGAAGGCACTCAGGCCCAAAAGAATGCATTTCCTCTTGATGAGATTTGGACCTGTGGGCATTTTGTTTAGAGTTTGTTATTAGAATTATTTTTTGGTGGAAATTGCAGGGCTGCTTATAACTAAACTGAAGCCCCTTAAGAAAGCTCCTGGGGAAGTTTTATTTAGCTTGAATTATATATGTCAGGACACCTATGTGCATGCATATCACAGTAATTGGAGTTAACCTTCAAAGAACTGCAAATAATTCCTGTTCTTCATGGATGGGAAGAACCGAGTCGTAACCTGGAGAGAACAGAAATTCATGTTGAATCATGATGAAAAGAACTATGTGTTTGAGAAAAGGTGAAATATTTTTTGAAGTTGCTCTGAAGAAAGAAGCTTGTATCAGTGCTAGTCCTGTGTTTCATAACTATGTAAAATATGAGTTGGTGATATACAACAAAGCAATCCCCTAAAAACCTAGAAATCAAAATAGAAAGTCCTTTGATAGATGAAAGTTGGCATCTTTTTAACATTTGTTATCTATAGCGTTGCCTACAGACGCTGCACCACAGCAAAATCAAGCATTCAATACCATTTTTCCTATGCAAATACCTCAAGGCTTCTACTCCAAAACAAATCAGGAATTCACCCTGGTCACCTAAGAACCACATGGGCTTCGCATGAAATATTCTCCACCCCCAAAAAATTATAGTTGATATTAGACCTAATTCACACCTTTTCCAAGCAGTTAAATTACAATGCCTTTGCTCTGCTTTTGCTGCAGGACTCCCTCCGTGGTGGGGGGATGTGCTGTGCAACCTGCACCCAGCATGAGAGCTTGTAGCTGGAATGGCAGCTGCTCTGAAAGGGCCACCCCAGATGCTTCTTGGCTCACTTAGCACGCAAGGGCTGCCTGGGGATGCGGGAGAAACAGGCTGTGTCTAAGCCACCCCTCTAGCAGATGGAGTTCGGGAGCATTCCCTGCCTGCCAGGCTGTGTGTGGGTCAAAGAGCACTTGGAGTGGAGGCAGAGTGAGGATGACAGTGGGAATCAGGGATGCTGGCTTCTGTGGGAGAAGACTGGTGTCGGTGGGAAAAGCAGGTGGGGGGTTTCATGCAAAAAAATTGCTTCCTCCTTCCTTTGGGGCTCAGGGCCTTGTGATTTTCAGAAGGGAGGGTGCTCAGTTATGCGGGGAAATTTGGTCAGCTGGTATACTTTTGATGGCTCACCTCTGACTGAGATCTTTCCTCCATGTTACTGACAGAGGCCGGTCTTTTGTCATACAGGAAATTTTCAGGGTATCATACTGCCAATTGAATTTTTTTCCCTGTACACACAGAGTAAGCCATCTCTGAGCTGACGTAACTGCTGCCGCCTTTCTCAGTAACAAAGTTATGGCGGAAATTTTAAAGGTCAGATGACTGCAGGATGATGAAATGCATGCATATAGAAATGAGAAAATTTCTGAAGTGGGTGTTTGCCTTTCATGTCGTCAACCTCACTGTGTGAGAACTGTTAATACTGGAAAATTATAGCGCAGTAAATAATTGTGGATGTTCCATAGTTATTATTTCCATACAGAGTTTGCTCCTGAGATTGTTTACTGGCCTGGCTTGAGCGGTCTGTTTGTTAAATGTGCACTCTTTAAAATGCATCTTAACTTCTTAATTGTGTTACTATTGTGAACTAACCTTGTGTTGTTTCTTTTTTCTCATATAGTTTTCCCTACACAAAATGGAAAGGTTGCTATAGTGACTGGAGGCACTAAAGGAATTGGTTACCAAACTGTGAAGCATTTGGCAAGACTTGGCATGCATGTGGTAATAGGTAAAGTCATTATTGTCTTAATATACTTTTTATTTCATAGTCTTTTTTTTTTTCTTTTAAGATGTATTTTCTTTCCACCTTAAGTAAGGATATGTCAGGGGAATGTAGGAGAATGTTTTGTTACCATTTAGCACAAATAAAGGTTGATTTATGTTTTGCTTTGCAAAACTATTTTCTTAAAAAAATAGTGGATGGGATTTTTTTCTGTAGAACTTGGAAGAGTTGTACTACCTTAGATAAGAAGCAAACAATAAAAAAACTTAAAAATATGAGTGTTACAAAAATATTTTAGTTCCTTGTTACTGGGGATGGATTATGCATTAGGGTGTACATGTACATTAAGAGGAAAACAAAGACTTGAAAGAATACTACAGTGTTTAGTGGGAGATGATCTGTGTTATAAGGACGGAGGAAGCTCTTATAGCTTCATCCATGTAAAAATTGCACGTTTACTTCTTAGTTTGTCGATGTAAGAGGCGTCTGTAGGCAAGGCAAGGAAATAAATACCCAGAGATTCAGTCATGTCAGTCTGAGACAGACTGGGTAGTTCACCTTCTGGAGGTGCCTGTTTCTCTCCATTGATAATAAAGACTTGATAAGGTGACTGTTGAAGTGAGACATTTGAAGTTAGGTGAATTTCTCTATGAACTCAACAACTGTCCTGTGTGCACCATTTTTTCTTTCTACCACAGAAACTATTTTGGAGAATTCCTATTTTTTAAAGCTTTCTCTACTACGTATGTGTATTTATGCACTAATATGTCTACTAAATCAGAATGTAGCATAATGAATACTTACATGTTTAAAATACTACATTTTTTCACTTCATCTTTCCTTAAGTAGACTTTTACCTAAACCACTAACTTTTATTCCATAGAGTCACTGAAGATTGCTGTTTCATTGTACACTGTCAAGCTGGTGATGCTATTTTGGTCAACTTTTATAGAGAATTTGCTGTCTCTAAGGTTTTGTACACATATCAAACCCACTCCAAACAACAGATGAGAGCATAGTAGCCATGTACTTTTAGTGTACTGCAGTCAGTAACGTTTATGGAGTTGTCCTGGAATCATACAGGTGTAACGTGGAACACCATTTACTCATACATGTTTTAGTAGATGTGTCAAACCCAAGTGCCTGCAAAATGCAAGTAGATGCTGCTTTATGTAGCTAAATGCTAGATGTTGCTAATGTAGCTAGATGTAGCTAATGATGTCAGCATTAATATTTCACTAAAATTGTTTTTCATCTTTAAGATGGACTGCAAAAATGTAGTCAAAACAAAAAGGGTAATTTTCTTCTCTTTGCATAGGGTCAAGGAAGCATAGAACATTCCTTTTTTGAAAGATTTATTTTGTATCACTTAAAGTTTAGGGTATTCTATGTAACAAAATTCAGTGTGAGAGTTTTGGGAAGGGGAAGGGGAAGTTTAGGTGCAGAATCTCTAAATAAGCTGAGTTTTTTCAACTTACAATCATTCCCTCATAAATCTCATTCACTCACACTCACACCTGTACTCTCATAAGCACCAAGATGTGTGAGCTCGTGATCTTGTGAGCATCACCTGAGTACAGAAAAAGGTCATGATAGCTACTGAGTCCTTATCCTGTCTCTGTGGTTCTTCTTGATCAGAAATGACAGGCTAGTTCATGGTCGGATGTGCCACAGAGGTTGTGGAGTCTCCTTCTCTCGACATAGTAACAATTCTTCTGAATGCAACCTGCGTTGCTTTTTCTAGGTGAAACTGCAATAGCAGGGGGATTGGACAGAGCTCCCTTCCAATCTCTACCACTCTGTGATCTTTTATATTGCTCAGCAGCTCTCAGTACGTTTTTCCTTGTCTGCAGTATAGAGGCTCTGTTTATAGCCTACTTTTAGGCTGGGCTAACAGGAATAATAATGGTATGGGCATTGTGCTGTAACCTGGAGATGTTATCCTCCTGATGGCAGAGTGCATGGTCATCTGCTGCCAGTCTTCTGTGCTGTGGCCTTGACATGCACAGCACAGGAGCAGTGTCCTCTAAACATGTCTTTTGTTTGTCAATAAAGGGAATTCTTTTAACACTTTCCTCTTTCTTTTGGTGCTTACAAACACACACATTTCCATTCACTCTACAATTGTATCAATCTTACTACTCGCATTATGAATCCCTACAAATGTAAATTAATGAAATTAATTATAGGAAGCATTTGATGAGTAAGTCTTCCAGCTGATTCATTTCTTCCAAGCAAACTCTGACCTAAACGCTGAGCCCTGTGAGTCACAGCTATCTTCTTTGCTTGTAAAATTCTTCAGACCAAAGCAGCCCTGTCAGTAGAATGGATAATCCCAGGCGCTTTTCCAGCTGCAAGATCATAACAGTCTCAAAAGCATATTCAATGCAATGACCTTCCATCCTTGCTCATAACTGCTGGGCCCAAGTGTCCAGAGTATGTTTGAAATATCTGCTGGCACATTGGCATGCATTAGCACATTTTGCTTCAGGCCACACAAGTCTCAAATAAGACAGCAAGTGTGCTCAAGCTTTCTCCTCTAGAAATGTTTTCACCCTATGTTTGTATATAGACATGAACTTCTGTGAAAAAGGTGTGGATGTTAAGTGAATTTGGCCTTCCAAGAGAGACTCACATGTAGCTTGCAGTCAGTCATGCTCAATCACTGAACACTTGTTTCCCATTATAGGAACTGTAGCAATAAAGGATGATATCCCTGCAGCAGGCAAATGAGTCAGGCCTGAATGTCTGATGTGAAAAATGATTCACCATTTGTGATGGATGTGATTTTGATTCAGTTTGACATTTTTGAGGAGTAAATATTTGAAGCAACCTACTTTTAAATCAAATCCACCCATGGAATAAGGAAAGCAAATAAGTGGAGAGCATGTTATCTTGTGGAACGTGAGTAGGCACTGTATGAAAAAGCAGTATGTTCACTCAGAGCCCTCACAGCAAGTGGTTTTAAACCTTCAGCATAGTTCTTTTAAACCTTCTTCCTTTCCAGTCCCAGCACTAGTGCACAAGACTCTATTCCCCCACTGATAGTTTCCCTCTGCAGGTGCTGCTCACCCTGCCCTCAGCCTCTCCCTGGGAAAGAGGTTTTGATGAATGCTGAAATGATGAAAGTAACTTTCTGTGTGTTTGTTTGACAGATTTCATTGAGGCTTTCTGCCAGGTTGCTTTTCCTGGTAGCTTTACTCACAGCCAGCAGAGCTTTTACTTCAGGAAAATCTCATGGCAGACAGCAAACCCCTGGTAGAGAAAACTGATGTCTGTGATGAATCTTCGGAATCAAGCCACACAGGGAGCTCCTGCTCCCTCCTGAGATTTACTAGTTGATAAATAAACTTGCAATTTCATTTTCAAAGAGAGAAGGTAAATGATACACTGTATTCATTCAATATCGGTGACTGATACTGAAGGTAGTATTTTGTGTGCACTTACAAATAAATATACTTTTCACAATGAGGACATTGGAAATCAGAATATCCTGGACATTTCTATACCCTCCCCCAGCCCAGGGCATAAAACCCAGTAGGTTCAGCTCCAGTTCAAGGTGTTTGCCACAGTTTTGTGAATCTCAATTTAGACTGATTAAAAAGCATAAACTACTCATATTCCTTCCATCCTCATTCACTGCTGTTTATTTTTATGAGGATTCTGGGCATGCATGTTAAAATTGTTGACTCAAAAAAGGAAAGCCTCATTTGATTTTTTTTTTCTCAGTACATTAACAAAAGAAGGCTGAGATAATGTGTGATAATATCTCATACAGAAGTTTGATAATTCTATCTGAAAATAGTGAATGAAAATCAAAATATTTGCACCTTTACAATATTACACATATGCTGCTTGGTATAAAACACCAGGTTCGGGATAGTGTAACCAATCTTTAGTGTCTGAGTATGTCAGACAGGCTCACACATTGAAGGAAGCAATCTCACTATATTTATATATGTATATATATTCAGGTGACTTATTTGAGCTCTGCAATTTTTGGCTTGAGCCCTGTAATTTTGGCATAAATAAATGTACTTCCATCACTAGATTCAGCATTTCTGTGTGACCTCAGTAAGCCCTGCAGGAGACCAAGCAAGAGATATTGCTGTCACCTCTTTCATTCCCATTAGTTTCCAATTATCAAGCTGGATTCTCTGCACCATGAATCAGACAATTCTTATATAGTATAATACTACAAAGTGACTTTAGAGGGATAATTAAATCCCATCAAGATGGCGCAATTGTTCATTTTCAAAGACAGTTTGATTTAATTTCAATTACTGAAAATTTCTATGGGTTACTTTAATGGTCTTTTTTTAATATACATAGATCTAGGAGATGCTTGGGTTATAATTTTTTTTTTCTTGAAAAGTATTTATCTTCTTATTTCAGCCAGGTTTTTTTAGGCCTGAATGAGTTCCAGAGTTAGTCAGGAAGCATCAAAATTTTACCAACCTATGATGATGGGTGATGATTTCTTTTATCTGTTGGAGCATAAAGTAAATGCATGCAGATTGCTTTATAATTGTAATTCAGTTCAGGATCTATCATATCAGCACACTGTAATCAGGGGCATGAAAAATTCTGTTTACAGTACTGTTACTTATGCACCATACATGTGCACACAGCCACGCAGTCTTCCACATATGTACACATTTTGTCGAACACTTTAGTCCCTAATTTCTGCTGGAAGACTGTCACATCTGTGCTTAACATACGGTGCTTTCAACAGATAATTTTATAAGAGGAGCACATAATGAAGTGACAAGTTCTTCGAATTGTATCAAACTATTCAGGGTGATACAGATCAGGGATGTGTGAAGAATTGCAGGAAGACCATAAGAAGCTGAGTGTTAAAAGGCATGTGCTCTTCAGTGTAGGTCAATATGGAAGTGATGGGCATGGGGAAAAATCTTAACACTAGAAAAAACGTGATGGATTCTGTGTCAACCACTATCACTTTGGAAGTAGATCTCAGGGACAAAATAGATCGTTCTGTTTTGATCTACCACTCAGTGGTGCTTGACAGGGTGCAAAAAGCAAAACATATATTAGAAACTGATTGAAAATGAACAGACTAAACAGACAATAGGAGTTGATTCAACTGTATGAATCCTTTGTGGGCCAAAACCTTCAATACTATGTTGTGTTCTGGTCTGCCTCTTTCAAAATGGTTGTAAAGGGATTTAGAGGAAAACAAGTTTTATCAGGGGGATGGAAAGGCATCCTTATGAGGAGCAACCAAATGGGCTTGGAGTCTTCAATCTGTTCACTGTCTCTGAAGAATAAAAAATGAGCAGCTAAAAAGATACAGAATGTAAAATAGTATAGGGATTGTTGCAAACTCAGTATAAATACAGTATTATACATCAAAGAGAAATTAAAACAGTCTAAAACAGTCCACTGTGATTAAAACCAAAATCCATCAGAAGTGTAAAAGTATTTCTGGACTAGTATCTGCTGCATGGAACCTCCTTGGTAAAAGAGAAGTGTAAGGTGGACAAATACAGGTGCTGGACAGTTTTGGGAAGAATGTGCATATGCCAGTAGGTGTGTTTTTTATATTGAAAAATATGTCAGACATTTAAAAAAACGTAGAGTTAAATATGTGTTAATGAATTTTGGAAGAGTTAGTGCATTTTTTTCTAGGCTTTTGTTTAATTTATTCATTAAGAATTTATGCTTAATGCTTGAAATATCAACAACTGTGTGAATTAATTTAATCCTGGTTTTCAAAAGCTTTTGTTAATATTCATGCCAAAAAATTTAAAGTGACTGGCTTGTCTTGAGATAAGAGAAAGATCTCTTGTAGTTTAGTAATACATTAGAAGGCAGAAAACAATATTGAGAAATAATTTATCAGCTTTGAGCTGGAGTGAAAATACTTATGGTTCCACGGACAGATGTTCCGTACATTTGTAAAAGATAGATACAGAATACTGGATAGATATAAAAGATAGATACAGAATAGGTGAAGAGTGAGATGATGCATTTTGATTAAATGTGTTTAGGATATTCAAAATTATTTGACTATTGATAATTAAAGGATTTGAGTTTCTGACAAGTTAGGAGAGGCTGAGAGGGCTGTATTCAGACTGAAGAGAAGGGCTGGGGGATCTTTTCCAGTGTATAAGTACCTAATGGTAAAAAAACCTTTTTTTTTCCTTTTTTTTTTTTTTACATTGTGGGTTTTCAGACACTGGCACAGGTTGCCAAGAGAGGTTGAGGAGTCTCCATCCCTGGAGATACCTGAGATCTGACCTGGACCTGGGCCACCACTTGTAGCAGAGGGTGGGACTGGATGATGTGCAGAGATGCCTTGTGAAATCTTAACTACTATGAAGAATAGGAAATAATCTTCCAATGGTGAATGACTATGTTATGAAGGGATGGATAAATACAGAGTGTTAGCAAATGCAAATACAGAATATGAGAAAAAACAACCACACCTATTATTTACAAGAATAAGACTTAACTGCTTAAGTCCTGCTTATTAACTGCTACTCAAAGAGTTAAATAAATATTGTGATTTACTGTTGAAAGCTCTATGTACAACATCATCGATATTTCATGCCAGTCATAAAGGCAAATAAAATTATATTACTTAGCAGGAAAGAAGATGAAGACAGGACAGAAAGCGTCCCTCTTCCTTTATAGAAACCATTGGTTCATCCTGTTGTGCATAGTCAAAAGGAGTCTGGTTGAACTGGAAAAAACTAAAGAGTGATGGTTAGGAGTACAGGATGGCTTTGTACAAGGTGGGGCACAGAACAAAGGTCCTTCTGCTTCCAAACAGATGACTGAGGTGTGGTATCATAGAGTTATGAGTGGCGCAGAAAGTGAACGAGAGGTGGTCATTCCCTGTCTCATTGTACACAAAGTAGAGAACAACCAACAAAATAAAGCATACAGCAACAAAAACTGAAGTACAACCTTTTGAATGTAATTAAGAGTGTTGTTAAATCACAGAGCCTGCTGTCCCAGAACTCTTTGGCTGTTAAGCGCTTGAATGAACTGAAAGTGCTACTAGGTGAAGTAGAGCAGGCCAGGTTATGTGTGACCTTTGATTCAGCAAATCTCTTAAACTTCTTGCTGCTTGGAGGGTGCATTGGAAACAATCACTCCTAGACTTATTGCTGTCATTTCTTTTCCTTTAGCATCTACTACAGGTTATTTTTGGAAAGAGGGCACTTGTCTAGATGTATCTTGGGAAACAGGGTTGTTCTTAACCTCTTGTTGGAACAGATGGGTAGCTGAAACCTAAGGCAATAACAATGATTTCTTTTCTCTTTGCAAATTGACATTCTCTACCTTGCTCGTTTTTTGCATCTTTTCTCAAAGGAACACTTACAACAATATTTTCACCTTTCATGTAAAAAAGGCATGTATTTAGTTGTGACTGCCATATGATGAACTCGATGACAAAAGACACGTGGTCTCTCTAGACATAAGGAAGTTTGTATCACGTTCACAATTTATTTTTATAGCTGGTCACATCCTTTTACCTAGCTTTATTGAAATTCATGCCTTAAATGTTTTATGGATGAGATTCAAGATCTGTATTCCTTTCATTGAAGATTTTATAAATTGTTTTGAAAGAAACTTTACAAATTCATTAAAAAACCTGCTCATATTGTATTGAGTTCAAATTTCCCATCTTAGGAGATTTTGGGGGCAGTCAGTACTCTCTTTTAGACATATTCTATTTGTTGTGCACACTCATAAAATCATAATCTTCCTAACACCATCTGATAGGATTTTGTTTTGCTCTTGAGGCATTGGGTGCCCTCACAAGTCCCATCTTCAGGCTGATGCTTCAAAGAAATCAGTTCCCCTTCAATCATAATGAAGATCATGCTATTCTGAGGAGACATCTTGATTCACATTTCCATTTGGAAACTTTTATATTCTGCTGCACAAAGGCATCTAACCATTATCCTTTGCAATTCCTTAATCGAATGGTATACACTTATACAGAATTGATTACTGTACCACCAAGCTTTTCCTTGTAATGCACATATATGTAAGAGTTTATGGGCACCACTTCTGAACTTGGGTTGCTTGAAGTCAGCAGTGGGGAGAGGGAAGGGCCATGGGGCATGCTGCACACCCTGGGAATTACCCGTTGTTTCAGGGATTAACTGATCCATCATTATGGCTCCATAAGTCAAGGGATGAGCGTTTATCTGAGGCTCCCAGGCACTGGTGAATGAGGGGTCACACTTGCCAGCAGCTGGGGTGTGTGGGAGAGCTGGGAGACGATGTGCCTGCACGGCTGCCCTGGCTCTGGGCAGCTCTCACTCCTGCCTTCCCTACTGGGGTTCCCTGCACCGGGTTTCTGGCAGGCTGGGGAGTGCCTTGTGCACAAGGTGGCTCCAAGCTGGAGGGGTCAGGTCTTTCTCTGGACACCACATGCTGGTTGCCTTGAATCTTCTTGGTGTTCATCTACAACAGTTTTTATTTGTCTTCATTTTGTGCTCTCTTACTGAAATTGAGGAAATTTTTTGCTTGACAAACTTAGGTAAGCAAGAGCTTTTGGATTTGTGGGTTTATTCACTCCAGGCACCATAAGCTTTACAGGCACTATTGTTGATCACAGACTATTATAAATTTCTTTATAATGCCCTGAAGTGCATTTCCTTGAAACATCTTGAAAGACTGCAAATTTTTAGTTTTGCAAAACACTATTTGGAAAAGCTCTTGCTTTCTTTATCAGGATCAGCCTTGTACATAAATTCAGTGTGTAAGTGGCAATTACTCTTTTGAAGAGATAGTCACATTCAAAGAAATGAAAAATATCGTACAAAAAATGCGTATAGATGTATCAGAATCCCTTAGCTAGTGAGAACGCGTTTTTAGCCCATGCTGGGTTACTCTGGGCCGTGCTTTTTTCAGCCTTGTTCAGACTGAGAAATTTCTATGATAATTCTGTTGAAATCCCTGAAATAACTTCCAGAGTTAGGATCTACTCAAGTGACTGAGATGACAGAGCCTGACATTTAGGGTAAGATACAAAGCCCATTGGCACCAAAAAGAATTTTAATATGTACTTCTCCAGTGGCTTTATATCAACTTGCTTTGACTTGTGGTGTTTGTGTAAGTGAATGTGGAGGAGATGAGTACATTTCTTTGACTAAAGGTTGTATTTAAATATGTTTTCCTTTCTTCTTTCAGTATTTTATTGAGAATTTTATTTTTTATGCCATTGAAATTATATCTGATTTTATACAGACACATCTGTTTAGAATGAATTTACATTTATATTATTGGAGGTTTTTTCAGAATTGATTTTAGTCAGTGTTGTTATTGAATAAGTCTCATCCAAATTTTTCACTATTCTGTGCACTAAGTGGAATAAGACCCATCAGGTAGGGCACTGAACTGCTTACATAAACAGTTCTTGAGACAACTATATCTATTTTGTGTTCCCAGTAGATGCTTTAAATTAGCATGAAAAGCAAGATTATTATGGTTTTGGGTACTTTGATGATCTAAGCTCCCAAGACAATGAATCCCTCTTGCTCAAAGCTTTTTTTGAGATTCCCTCACTGCATAAAATATATGATCTCTCTTCCCTTTCTTACCCTTCCCTTCAAACCACTTGAATTCAGAGTAGGCAGATCTTTTGCTACAGATGCTATAACATTTTAAATGGATAAATTCTGTTATATGGAACATATGGAAATTATGGTGAATCATTGAAAAAATGTCCAGCCAGAGGATTATTTTGTGTAGCAAAATTTTTTTTAAAGAATCATGACGAATATGATACTGAGGATTTAAACCAGCTGACAGCAGTAAGAATTTGACTCTTGTCTAGTGAACCATTCTCCTCCTGAGTTTAGGGTGCTGTACACCTGTTCAGTGGTCTTGAAGGTTGTGCCCTTTAGTGACCCAACTTCATCAAGAAAATGCAGATTAGTTTTGATTTTTCCCAACCCAAAGCTGACTGTGTTAGGCTTAAAAAGCCTTTTTTTTTTATTTTGAATAATTAATATAGCACTTAAAAGGAGGTCAATCTTTTTGATGCCTACCACTCACTTTGCTCAGAAGATCCCAGAAGGACGAACTTGGAAGGGAAGCAGTGCAAAAGTGCAATGTCCTTTCCTCTCCCGCCCACCCTTGGCAAGGAGGTGCTGATCTCCTTAACCTATCTCAAAAGCCTAGATTAGCCTCCCAGTTTCATGGTATCCTTCTGATCTAAGTGTCTTTGAACTTTTTGTAAGGATTTTGGTCATTTTTTCAGTGTCTTTATTCTTACAGAATTTTCTTTGAAAGAAGGATTTCAAAAACCTCTATTACTGTGCAGTTTTCACTGACGCTATTTCAATTGTGCAATACTCCAGCCTTCAGCATCTGGTTTTTAAACTCTGTTGAATTGGGCTGGAAACAGACATCTGAAGTGACTGTTTAGCAAAATAATTTTTTTCCCCCCAGTGGTCTAGAGTGAAAAATATGCAAATATGAATAAAATTAGCTCATTTGGAAGGCACTGAGCTTTAATGAATAACCATTTATATTACAGCAAAATAAAGTAAATTAAAATTTGTTGTGAACACAAGCTCTTTTAAAAGAACAAGTTAAATTAACATACTGAGAGTTAAATAAAGACACTGGAGGCTTTAATAAGCCTGATCTCTGCATGAGGGGTGCTGAATAAAAGAGGAATCAAGTAAGATCATCACAGAATTGGCACAAAAGTATTTTTGTGTCTAGCATAACACTATCCAGCCTAATAACAACACAAGAGTTTGAAATCCTACTCTAGTACATTACTTGAGGTGAAACAGTGAGGAAAATTGATCTGTTGGCCATAAACTCTGCACAAATTTGCCCAGAAATGACATTTTCACTGGAGGGTTTGTTTGTTGATGCTGCATCTATGTCTGGAAATTAGCATCAAACTGAACGTTTTTCTTCTCTACAAGGATGGATGGTTTTAAATGGGGAAAAACAGCAAGAAGTAAATACTGCAAATATCTGATTTGTTATTTTGTGTTTTCCTTCCTTCCTTCCTTCCTTCCTTCCTTCCTT